>NW_026844029.1:1885411-1907669 GCF_029531705.1 Pantherophis guttatus | reverse complement strand
ATCTATCTATCTATCTATCTATCTATCTATCTATCTATCTATCTATCTATCATGTCTATATCCCACCTTTCTTCTTTTTACAAATAACCCAAGGAGGCTGGGCTGAGGTGGCAATATATCTTCCTCCTCCTATTTTCCTCACTGCAACAATCCTGTGAGGTGGGTTGGGCTGAGAGAGAATGACTGGCCCAAAATCACCCAGCTAGCTTGTGTGACGAAGGTAGGACTTGAACTCATGGTCTCCCATTTTCTAGCCTGGTGCTTTAACCATTAGACCAAACTAAACCAAATTTGCATTCTCATTCCTGCTGGAGTTCACTTTTCCTGATCTTTACCACAATTGGCTAAAAAGCATGAAGCACAAGGTATTATAGAGAGTCCTCAATTTATGAGAATTGAAACTTCTATTACTAAGCTATGCAATCATTAATTGAACTGTGCTTGATTTTACCACTTTTTTGTTGTTGTTGTGGCCATTCAATGAATCACCATGGTCATTAAACAAATCATGCCATTGTTAAGCGAATCTGGATTTCCCCATTCACTTTGTTGACTCAATCTTCCATTAATCCGAGGTTGGCAAAATGAGGACCCAGATTGTTGGGGGGGTCATATGCTGACTCTGTAAACTGCTTAGAGAGGCTGTAAAGCACTGTAAAGCAGTATATAAATCTGTTGCTCTTGCCCTTCCTTCCTTCCTTCCTGCCTTCCTTCCTTCCTGCCTTCCTGCCTTCCTGCCTTCCTGCCTTCCTTCCCTCCCCCTTCCTCCCCCTCTTTCTTTCTTTCTTTCTTTCTTTCTTTCTTTCTTTCTTTCTTTCTTTCTTTCCTTCCTTCCTTCCTTCCTTCCTTCCTTCCTTCCTTTTCCTTCCTTCCTTCCTTCCTTCCTTCCTTCCTTCCTTCCTTCCATCCATCCATCTATCCCTCCCTCCCTGTGGTTAGAATTCAGTATATTGCAGGCTAATTCTGCTGACTGCCAGCAGTTCAATTCTCACCAGGCTCAAGGTTGACTCAGCCTTCCATCCTTCCGAGGTCGGTGAAACGAGAACCCAGATTGTTGGGGGCAATATGTTAACTCTGTAAACCACTTAGAGAGCACTGTAAAGCACTATGAAGTGATATATAAGTCTAAGTGCTATTGCTATTGCTTCTCAGAAGATCCCTGAGAAGCTTTCAAAGGGTGAATCTGAATCAAATTCATGTCAACACAAACCAGGACATTAAGGATTAGCACTTATTACCTAATTAGGAAAGCAAGACCACATGGAATAGGTGTTGTGGCCCGTCAGTGGCCTGTGCAGCTGGTAGCTGATTCCGACAACGAGGAGGCTGGTGTGGTGCTGCGCCAGCAGCCTGTGCAGCTGACACTCGAGTCAGACAGTGAGGAGGCTGGAGAAGATATGGTGCCAGAGGCGGGGATTTAGCCAGGGCCTTCAGAACCTCCAGAAGCTCCCATAAGTGAAGAGGAAGAAGAGGAGGAGCCTCTTCTCAATGCACGGGCGCGCAGAGCTGCCAAAAGGCAGGAGTGGCTCCTCAGGAGGAGGTCTCCTCGAGAGTAAGGCTTGGGGCTAATTGGCCACTCCCTTAGCCTATTTAAGGAGGAACGCCGACTGAAGCAATTTTCAGGGAACAACTTCGTTCACCTACCTTCGTGTCTTGTCTTGCTTATCTTATCAGCTTCCTGCAAATTGCTTCTGGGCATTCTGCCAACCATAGTAAGCTTTCATTTATTATTCTTTGAATTCTTGGCGGCTGTTAATGCAATTAATTAACAGCCGTTGTTGTAATAAACTGGAATATTCAGTAAACTAATGTTTGAACGGACTTCGGGTGTGCTGCGTTCTTTGGGGTCCGAAGCTGGGGCAGAACCATAGGTTGAAACAAAGGACAAATTCACAGGTGCTGAAGTGCCATAATGTAAAGCCCAAATTCCTTACCTTTTTGTGCGACTGTGTACGAGTGTGTACATGGATCACGGAAAATGATAGGGAGGCAACTGGAGCCCTGTTTCTTACACCAGACACACGTTGTGTATATTAAGTCTTTATCCAGAAGATATCATAAGCTTTTTTGTCCATCATGAAAAAGGAAATTAAAATTCTATTCTTGGAGCCACTAATATAGCCTTAGTTACAGACAAGAGGGAAATGCAGGTGCACGCAAACACGTCCAATATTTGCAAGTTGTGCTTTGCCTAGGTGATAATTTAATCAATTGTTGCTCTCTAGGTTTCTGTCAAAAATTGAACATAGGTGCAAAACTGACAAAGATCTATGCAAAGAAATGGAACCATTTTCCAATTTATTATTGAACTTTCAATAAATGGAGAAAGAACAGCCACACCTAGGAAAAAAAAAAAAAGACAAAAAATAAGTAGAAAGATGTAAAAAATATTTTAGTCGGGGAAACTTGAATACAGGCAGTCCAGGACTTACGACCACAATGGAGCCCAAAATTTCTGTCGTTAAGTGAGATGTTCGTTAAGTGAGTTTTGCCCCGTTTTACGACCTTTCTTGCCACAGCTGTTAAGTGATTTACCGGAGTTGATCAGTTAGTAACTCAGTTTTTAAGTGACTCTGGTTTCTCCATTGGCTTTGCTCATCCGAAAGTCACAAAAGGAGATCATGTGGCCTTGGGACTCAGCAACGGTCTTAAATATGAGTCGGTTGTCAAGCATCTGAATTTTGATCACGTGATTATGGGAATGCTGCGAAGGTCGTAACTGTGAGAAATGGTCCTAAGTCAATTTTTCAGTGCTGTTTTAACTCTTAACGGTTGCTAAATGAACTGTTGTAAGTAGAGGACTACTTTCCCCTTGAAATGTAACTTCCCTGTTCTACATTGCCCAATAATTAACTATCAATTGAAGCTATTATCAGTTTTTTATATAATGATGATCTATCTCTCATTCTCTCTCTCTCTTTCTTTCTTTCTCTCTGTCTCTCTCTTTGTCTCTCTCTTTCTCTGTCTCTCTCTTTGTCTCTGTCTCTCTCTCTGTCTCTCTCTTTCTCTCTCTCTCTCTCTTTGTCTCTCTCTCTGTCTCTTTCTTTGTCTCTGTCTCTCTCTCTCTCTGTCTCTCTCTTTGTCTCTCTCTCTTTGTCTCTCTCTCTGTCTCTTTCTTTGTCTCTGTCTCTGTCTCTGTGTCTCTCTCTTTGTCTCTCTCTGTGTCTCTCTCTCTGTGTGTCTCTCTCTCTCTGTGTCTCTCTGTCTCTTTGTTTCTCTCTTTGTTTCTCTCTCTCTCTGTTTCTCTCTTTGTCTCTCTGTCTCTCTGTTTCTCTCTTTGTCTCTCTCTGTCTCTCTGTCTCTCTCTTTGTCTCTCTTTGTCTCTCTTTGTCTCTCCCTGTTTCTCTGTGTCTCTGTCTCTCTCTGTCTCTCTCTTTGTCTCTCTCTTTGTCTCTCTCTCTTTGCCTCTCTCTCTTTGCCTCTCTCTCTTTGCCTCTCTCTCTTTTCCTCTCTTTGTTTCTCTGTCTCTATCTCTCTCTTTGTCACTCTCTCTCTCTTTGTCTCTCTCTCTGTGACTCTCTTTCTCTCTCTCTCTCTTTGTCTCTCTCTGTCTCTCTGTGTCTCTCTTTGTCTCTCTCTCTCTGTTTGTCTCTCTCTCTCTCTCTCTTTGTCTCTCTCTTTCTCTCTCTCTGTTTGCCTCCTCTCTCTCTTTGCCTCTCTCTGTTTCTCTGTCTCTCTCTTTATCTTTATCTTTGTCACTCTCTCTCTCTTTCTCTCTCTCTCTCTCTCTCTCTCTGTCTTTCTTTCTCTCTCTCTCTCTCTGTCATATTAGTATGAACCAAAATACAAAAAAACACCTTCTAAAAAAAAGATATATATTTTGAAAAAATAATGCAATAACATCAGGAGAACTGCAAAAAGCTGTGCTACTCGGAACCTCGTACATTTTAAGAAGATACTTAGTCGATACCTAGGATGCTGGCACAAACCCATATCAACCATTAGCACCAGTCAATGACATTTGTGATACATTTCTAAATGTTCAGTTGACTGAGTGTCACGTTTAACGAATAAAAGATACAACAATAATATTAGTAATTGTAATACCGTGTTTTCCCAAAAATAAGACCGTGTCTTATATTGTTTTGAACTCTGAAATAAGCGCTTGGCCTTATTGCCATGCGCTCAAAAGCCCGATTGGGCTTATTATCAGGGGATGTCTTATTTTGGGGAAAAACAGGGTAATAAAAGAGTTAATAATAATAATCCTAGTTCTACCACTCGGATGTCTTGATATACAGATGTGAGTTCTCCGAATCTAATCTATTTTATTTTATGAATTTGATTTGTGTATTTCCATCACCACCTCGCCCCGTTCTGACAAAAACAACCCTTAACTCTACTTGTTCAACCCATAATTAACCCACCTTCGGTTAAGTTTCCACAAGTATCAGAAGTCAAAACTCAAGAGCCTTGTTTTTTCCCCCTTTCTCTCTTCTACTGCCTGTTATTAGAGAGCACTTCAGCTCTTCTTTCCAATATTCTTCCTCCTTCCAGATTAAAGAATCTGAAGGCTCCATGACCTCAAAAGCATTTTCAGACACATTAGCATTGTATTTGTGTGCTTTCTTAATTATAGCTCTGCCTGATGGGAACAAAAACTTTATTACTTTATATTGATTAGGAAATACAAGGGGAAAAAAAAAAGCTGCTCTAAACTCTGGTTGCTGAACCAAAGTAGAGGTGAATAAAAAAAGAGAGAAATTTGTAAAGTTTCAAGAGTGAAGGCTGCTAAAAATAATTTGTTTTCCCAGTAAAGGCATCTGTCTCATTCTTTATTGCAAGTAATTTGTGCTACCTGTTGCTATGCAGTTCAAACTACCGTAGCTTAATGAATCGCAGGGGCGTTAAACCATTGGGATATACCTTCGTTATAGGTAGTCCTTGATTTATGATCAAAATTGAGCCTAAAATTTCTGTTGCTGAGCGAAAAATAAGTTACATGAATTTTGCCCTATTTTACAACCTTTACTAGATAGATAGATAGATGGATG
Organism: Pantherophis guttatus; assembly: GCF_029531705.1. The sequence goes on along the minus strand of NW_026844029.1, from coordinate 1,902,675 downwards.
GATGGATAGATAGATAGATATAATAGACAGATGGATGATTGGATGGATGGATGGATGGATGGATGGATGGATGGATAGATGGATGGATGGATGGATGGATGGATGGATGGATGATAGATAGATAGATAGATAGATAGATAGATAGATAGATAGATAATAGATGGATGGATGATAGATGGATGGATGGATAGATAGATATAATAAATGGATGGATGATTGGATGGATGGATGGATGGATGGATGGATGGATGGATGGATGATAGATAGATAATAGATAGATAGATAGACAGACAGACAGATAGATAGATAGATAATAGATTGATGGGTGATGGATGGATGTTTGGATGGGTGGATGGATGGATGGATGATAGATAGTTAATGGATGGATAGTTGGATGGATAGATAGATAGATCGATCGATAGATATAATAGATAGATGGATGGATGATTGGATGGATGGATGGATGGATGGATGATAGATAGTTAATGGATGGATAGTTGGATGGATAGATAGATAGATCTATCGATAGATATAATAGATAGATGGGTGGATGATTGGATGGATGGATGGATGGATGGACGGACGGATGGATGGACAGACAGACAGAGAGACAGACAGATGGATGATGGATAGATAACCTTGCTGTTAAGTAAATCACTGCAGCTGTTAGCAAGGAAGCCAGGTACACTTATGTTAGTTAAGTGAATCTGGTTTCCCCATTGTATTTGCTTGTCAGAAGGTCGCATAAGGTGATCACATGACCCTAAGACACTGCAACTATCATAAATACAAGTATTCCTCATCTTACAACAGTTCATTTAGTGACCATTCAAAGTTACAACACCACTGAAAAAAAGGGATTTAATGACCGATTTTTACAGTTACAACCTTTGCAGCATCCCCATGATCATGTGATCAAAAGTCAGATGTTTGGCAACTGGTTCATACTTATGACCATTGCAGAGTCCCAGGGTCACGTGATTCCCTTTTATGACCTTCTGACAAGCCAAGTCAATGGGGGAAGCCAGATTCACTTAACAACCATGTTGCTAACTTAAGAATTGCACTGTTTCACTTAACAACTGTGGCAAGGAAGGCTGTAAAATGGGGCAAAACTCACTTAACAACTGTCTTGCATAGCAAGGGAAATTTTGGGCTCGATTGTGGTCGTGGTTGGGATTGTGGTTGTGTCTTTTGAAGGTCAGGGTGATCCGGGGTGAAATCCAGCAGGTTCTGACAGGTTCTGGAGAACTGGTAGCGGAAATTTTGAGTAGTTCGGAGAACTGGTAGCGGAAAATTTGAGTAGTTCGGAGAACTGGTAGTGGAAAATTTGAGTAGTTCGGAGAACCAGTAGCGGAAATTTTGAGTAGTTCAGAGAACCGGTAGCGGAAAATTTGAGTAGTTCGGAGAACCGGTAGCGGAAATTTTGCGTAGTTCGGAGAACCGGCAAATACCACCTCTGGCTGGCCCCAGAGTGGGATGGGAATGGAGATTTTGCAGTAACCTTCCCCTGGAGTGGGGTGGGAATGGGGATTTTGCAGTATCCTTCCCCTGCCACGGCCACCAAGCAACCCCCCACCATGCCACACCACACCCACCAAGTCATGCTCACAGAACCAGTAGTAAAAAAAAATCTGGATTTCACCACTGGGGTGCATCACGCAGCATTCCTCTTCCGAGTTTCTGGCTCACATACACACACAATGATCACAATGTACACAATGGCCTTTGTGTACGTGCAGCAGTGCTGGAAACCGGAAGAGCTGGTCTGTGAGCCGGTAATGGGCCTTCCTCGAACTTCGGAATTGGGAGTGTCCAGAAAGAAGGAGGACCAATGGGAATTCTCCCTTCTGCAGCATCATTGGTCTCTGGGCAGAGTTTCCCTTGACTTCACCCACTGGAGTCTCAAAGGACTCTGCCCAGAGACCGATGATGCTCAAGCAGGGAGAATTCTCATTGGTGCTGCCCCTCGTTCTGGCCCCTCCTATCTCAAAAGTCTGAGATAAACACTTCCTCCCCCCAATGCAGAACTGTGGATTCCTCATCTGGTGCTGGAAGCATCTGGACGGATACACATGCGCCGTGAGCATGTAGGCTGCCACAGGGGTGGGTTCTAAATTTTTTTACTAACAGTTCTGTGGGCATGGCTTATTTTGTGGGCATGGCTTGGGGAGGTAATGTGAATGGGTGGGCGTGGCCAACTTTTTTTTTTTTTACTTTTAAAAGCATTAATTCTACAACCTTAAGAGGTTGCACAAAAGTGCTTTTAGAAGCTTCTGACGATCAGGCAAATCTGCTGGGATCGCCAGAGGCTTTTAAAGGGATTGTTTTCCCCTACAACCTCTTCGGATGAAGAGATTGCAGAAAAAATGTTTACAGAAGCCTCTGAGGATCCCAGCTGAGCGGCACGATCATCAGAGGATTTTTTAAAAACTTTTAAAAGCATTTTTTCAGCCAAAGAGGTTGTAAAAAAAATGCTTTTAAAAGTAAAAAATGATGAGATGGGCGGGGTAAGCGAGCGGCGACCGGGCCAGGACCAGTTCGGGGGCATGGCCAGCCAATGTTATTACCGGTTCTCCGAACTACTAATTTTTTTTTACTACTGGTTCTTGCAAACTGGTGCAAACCGGGAGCAACCCACCATTGGGCTGCCAGCTGATCAGTGAGTGCTCATGCATGGCAGTAACGGGAAGACATGCTGGCTGGCATGCATGTGTGTGCCGGAAACTGGAAGTACCTTATCTAGTGCGTGCATGCCCCCTGAGCGGCTCCTCTTCCTGGTTGCGGCTCTGATGAGTTTGCGTGCCTGTGAAGCGCACGTGTGAGCACAAAGTGCTCCCTCTTCAACATCTGGTGCCCCGTGCATGTGCGCTCCTGTTGTGGCTCCGTTGCCTGAGCCTGGGCTATCGACAGATGCAGACTCTGAGAGTGAGGGGGAGGAGTTGGCAAGGCCTCCCTCTCCAGGACCCTCCTCTCTGGCAATGCCTCCGGAGGACACCGAAGGCCAAACGATAGGCTCAGAGCCAAGCAGGTCCCCACAGCCACAGGTGGACAGCGACGAGGAAGATAAGTGCTGGCTGGACCCTCGCCAGAGGTGCAGGGAGAAGCATGCACAGCAGAGGGGAAGGCGTGCCAGAGATTAGTTGAGTCACTGGACCACACCCCACAGGGTATAAATGTGGGTGTGGTGGCCGGTTCAGTTTGTGATGAGCAAAAACTGGAAATAATCCATGCTCTCTGCATTACTGGACTTTGCCTGCTTTATTGGACTGCATTTGGACTAATCCTTGTATTGTTGACACTCTGCCTGTTTTATCGGAATGCTGCAGTCTAATCTTTGTTTTGTGTGAGTAAAGTCTGAATTGGCAGCTAGCCACTGGGTTGCTGCCAGCTTTATCATCAAAGAGTTTTGTCGTGTGGCTTATTAACTCCGGGCCATCTGTGGGTGGGTGTGCGTGGTACGAGGGCAGAACAGCTCCCTTTTGGGCATTCAGTGCCAAAAACATTTGCCATCACTGATATAGAGGTTGGACTAGAATACCTCCAACTCTGTTACTCTGTATTCTGTATACCCTAGTTAGCAATCCTACATGTTGTAAGCTACTGATAACCTAATATTCTTTTATTTATTAAGACTAGTCTCCAATAGGGCCAGTCTCAAACAATCCAGACAATGGAGAATGCTGTTCTCCGACTGCAAAATAAGCAACTTTATATAAAGCAACCTTAATTTTCATAATATTTCAGGAGTCGCCTTCTCTGTTATTTTTTTCTTTGGAACCAAGTTACTGAAGTCGATAGGAAGAATACCGTTGGAAAAGGAAAGGGGGCAAAAGACATCAGCCCACAGTCAAAAAATGTGAATCTTGATACATGAAAGAGAAACAGATCCAATTAGGAAGGGAAAGAATTGTAACTCAAGGAAGGTTATGGAAGGCCAGAGTCAGCCACTCTAAATACATCCCTGTCTTTGGTTTCTGACTGTCTGCATTATACACAACAAAAAGGAAATGACTGTGTAATACAAGAATCTCTGTCTATATCTTGCAAAAAATTGAAATTGTTGAAGTGCACAGCAAACAAATGCCCATTAGCAAAATGAGGAGGATTGAAGGAACTGCTTAATTACCTGAAATTCTAGAAAGGCTCTAGAACAGGGGTCACCAACTTTTCGGACCTCAGGGACCACTAAATTCATAATTTTAAATCCCACAGAGCACTAATATGATCCGCCTAATGACCGGCTGGGTGGGCGTGGCTAGGTGGTCATGTGACTGGGTGGGTGTGGTCAACTCGATGTCACTCACATTGAGGGGCACCTCGATGGTATCTCCTCCCCCCTCCTCTCCCAGCCCCTCCTCACCTGCCCGCCCAGGCTCCTGAGTGCCCCAACAGGAAGCAGTTGTTGGAGCTAAGCAGCCACCCTGAGAAAGAGTTGACAACACAACTCAGTTCAAATTGGATCTGAGCGAGAAGGAGGCTTAGCAGAAGTACCTTACTAAGGACTAGGAGCATAGGCTTTCCAAGCAGAGGGAAGACCTGCAGGAATGCAAGGCCAAGTACCAGTGCCTGGAGGCTCAATGGGCTGAGATGGTCAGCCAGTTCCAGGCCATGATACAGTCCCACTGGAACAAGGCCCTCCAACTCTTTGCCACCAGCGGCACTTCCCTCCAGCCTTCGCCCAGAGCCCCACACCAGGAGGCTGAAGCAGAACTGCAAAAAACTGTGCTACTCGGAACATCGTACATCTTAAGAAGGTACTGGTTGATACCTAGGACGCTGGCAGCAACCCCTATCAACCATTAGCACCAATCAATGGTATTTGTGATGCATTTTTGAATGTTCAGTTGACTGGGTTTCATGTTTAATGAATAAAAGATACAACAATAATAGTAGTAGTAGTAGTAGTAATAATAATAATAATAATAATAATAATAATAATAATAATACAGATATTTGACTATTGTCCAGTTTTGTCTCTGTTACTTGGAATGACCATCCCTTTAACAGAGGGAATATCATATTTTTCAGAGAATACCGTATTTTTCGGAGTATAAGACACACCTTTCCCCCCCCCCAAAAAGAGGGTGAAAATCTGGGTGTGTCTTATATTCCAAATGTAGCCCCACCCAGCCTCTCAAATGGAGGTTTCAGAGGCTGAAAAAAGCCTCAGAAATTAAGCTTCAGAAAAAAAGCCTCCGAAACAGAGCTTCAGAAAAAAAGCCTCTGAAGCTCTATTTCGGAGGCTTTCAGAGGCAGGAATTTTTTTTTTTTTTTCTGAAATGGACAAGGCACAGAGCTCACAACCAATGAACCTGTTGCTAAAATTCACGTCTGGGAACAGCTGATTGGGGGTATTCCGGGAGGCCGATCCACCCACCAATCGGCTTTTTTCTTATTTTCCTCCCCAAAAACTAAGGTGTGTCTTACACTCTGAAAAATACAGTATGTGATTCAGCCAGCCTTTCTTCATAAGCCTTAAAGCAACTGGTAGGTCCAGCTTCCTATTTAGCACAGAAGCCTTGAAATCTTTTTCTCTTTCTTCCTTTTAAGCAATTCCAGGTTATATTTTATGCCTGACAGATGCTCAAATAACGAAGCAACAATTTGTGCTATAAGAAGGCATCGCTTTGCCATAAACTCCATTGAATTTTCCCAAGGGGAGCCTCTCCGCATTCTGATTTTGCATCTTATTTTTAAGCTGATTTTTTTATTATTATTATTTCCCTTGAGGTTAGCAGGTGAACAAGCAAGTTGTACCGGAGACTCACAGTAAGAGGCCGGGAGAAAATCCAGATTTTGTTCTTCCTTGACAGATAGCGAAAGATCTACCAGCTGTTGTTTTCCCAGTTCTGCTTGAAGTTCCCACTCAAGTTATTCAAGGGCTGCAAATTTGTTAAAAGTTGGAAGGAAAATTCTTTTACCTACAGATCCCTTTTGTATAAAGTGCTCTTCTATCTTTGGTTGTTTGGCAGACTTCGATAAAGAAAGAGAGTCTGGCCTGAAACCATGATTTTCTTTTTCCAACGGGGGAATCCTTGGAATTGAGTTGAAATCCACTCAAAATCTTTTGCCCGTGTCATCTACTTCCACGTTCCACTTACCCAAAAAAGTTATGATTAAATTTTTAAAAAGTTCTAAGAAGCCAATCTAATTAGTCTCCTGCAACCTAGTATGCTTCTTTTAACTACAAATTAGCTAAAAAAAAAGGCTAAAGGTTCCCCCGCATTTTTGTGCTAGTCATTCCCGACTCTAGGGGGCGATGCTCATCTCTGTTTCAAAGCCGAAGAGCCAGCGCTGTCTGAAGAAGTCTCCGTGGTCATGTGGCTGGCATGACTCAACACCAAAGGCGCATGGAACGCTGTTACCTTCCCACCAAGGGTGGTCCCTATTTTTCTACTTGCATTTTTTTACGTGCTTTCGAACTGCTAGGTTGGCAGGAGCTGGGACAAGTAATGGGAGCTCACCCCGTTATGTGGCACTAGGGATTCGAACCGCTGAACTGCCAACCTTTCGATCGACAAGCTCAGCGTCTTAGCCACTGAGCCACCACGCTGCCACAAATTAGCTAAGGAGAAGCAAATGTAATTAAAATAGAAAGTAACATAAAATTGGAAGGGCGGGAACTCAAAATAACATCTGTTGCTGGATTGATGTCATGGCAGACAGGAACTAATTCAATCAATCTGGAAGAGGGAGTCTTCTGTCTTTTGGCAAACTATCAGAGACTTCTGAGAATCTGGTGGCAGGAGAAGGTGCCACACACAGAAGTCCTCTCCAGAGCAGGCCTGCCATCACTTCACACCCTGCTGATCAAAGCCGAGACACGCTGGGCAGGCCATGTTGCAAGGATGCCAGACCATCACATCTCCAAACAACTCCTGTATGGTGAGCTTTTTCAAGGAAAGTGATTGCACAGGGGACAAGGGAAGCGATACAAAGACACATTGAAATCCTCTTTCAAGTCCCTGGATATCGACACCATCTCCTGGGAAACCCTGGCACAAGATTGATTGACATGGCGTGCGCTGATCCACCAAGGCTGCCAGACATCTGAGGACAGAAGAACAACAGCAGAAGAGAAGTGAGCGCTCCGCAAAGCTAGAGCTGCGAATACTGCAATAGTGATGTCCGGAGGTGGTATTCAGCCGGTTCAGATCGGTTCACCCAAACCGGTCGCGGAAATTGCAGATGGGCGCGCTCACATTTGCGAACCGGTAGGGAAAATAAGTGAATACCACCTCTGGTGGTGCCCACACATGTCTGCCTGACATGTGGCAGAATATCCCATGCCCATATAGGACTTACTAGCCACCTGTGGACACACCGTGGACAGCCCACAACTCGTTAGATGTCAAGGTCCTCTTCAAGAACAATGGATGAGCATAAACCTAAAGAAGTTATGATTATTTTTTTTAAAAAGTTCTAATAAGCCAATCTAATTAGTCTACTGGAACCTAGTTTGCTTCTTTTAACTACAAATTAGCTGAAGAGAAGCAAATGTGATTAAAATATTAAGTAACATGACATTAGAAGGTCGGGAACTCAAAATAACATCAGTTGCTGGATTGATACCATGGCAGACAGAAACTAATTCAACCAGTCCAGTCTTCCATCTTTTGGCAAACTATCAGAGGGCTAAGAAAACTGCTGCCCACCCCAGCTCCAAATCAAGTTCCTGGGAGGACTATTTTAGAAGATTGTCCATGGATCCTGCTAGTAACAGAAATGAGAATGAGATGGAGCTGGTCCAAAAGTTCAGAATGATCTCCCTGTCTCAATGCAAGAGATAACCCAATTGATTGAATCTCTTAAAGTGTTCAAGGCTCCAGGGTGTTGATTGTATTTTGTCTGAAATGATTAAAAATGGCGGGCATCTCTGCTGGCATTCCTATTTATCTTCATAGATCAGACTGGCTATGTTCCAAAAAGATTGTGGCCGGGTGATGGTTGTGGTATCGGCAATAATCATTTATAAAAAGGGCATAAGAATGATCCATGCATTTACAAGCTCATCGGCCTTTTGAGCGTTGCTTAGCAAATGGTATCCTAAGCATCGAAATCACCAATTTTCAAGATTGGATAGAGACAGAGGGTAGAATCCAAGATGAATACAATAGAATGGAATGGAATGGAATGGAATGGAATGGAGTAGAGTAGAGTAGAGTAGAGTAGAGTAGAGTAGAGTAGAGTAGAGTAGAGTAGAGTAGAGTAGAGTAGAATAGAACAGAACAGAACAGAACAGAACAGAACAGAATAGAATAGAATAGAATATAGAATGGAGTAGAGTAGAGTAGAGTAGAGTAGAATAGAATAGAATAGAATAGAATAGAATAGAATAGAATAGAATAGAATAGAATAGAATAGAATAGAATAGAATAGAATTCTTTATTGGCCAAGTGTGATTGGACACACAAGGAATTTTTCTTTGGTGCATAAGATCTCAGTGTACATAAAAGACAAGATACATTCGTCAGGAATCATAAGGTACAGCACTTAGTGATAGTCATAGGGTACAATAAGCAATTAAATCATACTAGGAAACAATCAATATCAATATAAATCGTAAGGATACAAGCAACAAAGTTACAGTCATGCAGTCATAAGTGGGAGGAGATGGGTGATAGGAATGATAAGAGGATTAATAGTAATGCAGACTTAGTAAATAGTTTGACAGTGTTGAGGGAATTATTTGTTTAGCAGAGTGATGGTATTCTGGAAAAAACTGTCCTTGTGTCTAGTTGTCTTGGTGTGCAGTGCTCTATAGAGTCGTTTTGAAGGTAGGCGTTGAAACAATTTATTTCCAGGATGTGAGGGGTCTGTAAATATTTTCCACAGCCCTCTTTTTGACTCATGCAGTATCCAGGTCCTCAATGGAAGGCAGGTTGGTAGCCATTTTTTTTTCTGCAGTTCTAATTATCCTCTGAAGTCTGTGTCTGTCTTGTTGGGTTGCAGAGCCAAACCAGACAGTTATAGAAGTGCAGATAACAGACTCAATCATTCCTCTGTAGGTGGATCAGCAGCTCCTCGGGCAGTTTGATATTGTTCTATAACCCTATTTGTACTAAAATGTAAGACTACTCCAGTACCACACGGTTCACACAATGATATGTTTGTAAAAAAAATAAAGAACTTTTTTTTAAAAAAAAAATAAAATAACAACCAGTTCCTAAGCCAGGCACTAAGAGAAAGGCCACCAAAGAAATAGGATTCCTGGTAGCCTTCACACTTTTCATTTTCACATTACGTTCGATTGGCTAAGAATAGGGCATAGCTAAGACGCCACTCTCCAAATGCCTTACTTGCTGAAAGGTTAGACCCATTGTATGTTCCTATTCTCCTCTATTCTCCTCTAGCCCAGACGTGCTGCAGCATCAAATCCCTTTCATTTTTATCACCTCTATTCCAAATATAAGTCAAGATATTTGTTCGGCTTCCCAGCAATTTCACTCTCCTGTTTTATGGTGTTTCAGGTAAACAGAAGACAAAAGTCCAATAGTCTTCCGACAATGCTCCCCTAATTGCAAAGGTGGAGAAAACCTGAAAATCCATCTCCTTCCTCCCCGCCCAGCCTTTTGTTAATACTCTTCCCCTCCCCACCCCGTTGATGCTAGCATTTTACAGCATGAATACCAGAAGACAAAAAGAGATGATATTTGCTATGACGTGATTGGTATAAATGTAGGCTTAGGCTAGCAACATTTTAGTTATTCACCTGCACTGCTCTAGACTTTAAAAGGTAAGCCTCTCTGAATGAGAACAGACTACTGTATTTTTCGGAGTATAAGATGCACCTTTCTCCCCCCCAAATGTTGGTGAAAATTTGGGTGTGTCTTATACACCAAATGTAGCCCCACCCACTCACTGGCCCCCACCCTTTGGCCTCTGCCTCCCAGCAATTTACCTCCTTGCAGCAAGCAGCAAGAAGAAACAGCCCACTTCAGCTTCAGCACAGCCTAATTAGCACAAGTCAATTGTTGGTTGGATCGGCCTCCCGACTCTCAGCTGTTTCAGGCTGCAGGGATTGCCGTTGCCGATTGCTGCACAGGCCTCTGCTGCTTGCTGCAAGGAGGTAAATTGCTGGGAGCAGATTTTTTTTTTCTTTCTTGTGCTAATCAAGCTATGCTGAAAACGAAAATGAAAGTAAAGCAAGCTGTTTGCTGTTTGCTGCAACGAGGCAAAATTGCTGGGAGGCAGAGGCAGATTTCTTTTTCTTGTTTTCCTCACCAAAAAAGGTAGGTGCGTCTTATAGTCCGGTGCATCTTATACTCCGAAAAATACGGTAGCTTGCTTGGTTGTGACCTTGCTAACAATTTCCTGCAAAGGTGGCTATTTTTCAATCTCCTGGGGAAGGAAATGCCACAAGGTTGTGGTTTATTTTTTTTCCCCTCCCGAGTATTAGCTTAGCTTGGAGCAACAATAAAGAACTCACATTGCTTAACTGTAAGCAATATTTTAGCACAATTCAGTATGTCATTGCAGGCAAGGTTAAAAGCTTCTGAGTTATCATATAATCCATAGAAGCAAGAGAGATTATCTCTTCTTTCCCTCCAATTAGCTAGCCAACAACTTTTTGTATGTGTGTGTGATTCTAGTTGAATCTTTATTCATTTATTTTTGCTGAATTTAAATCCCTGTTTAATGGCTCTACAGATTCCAAGATGGGTTGGCAGGGCTAAAAGAAAAGAAAAAAAAAGGTGCATCAAACTGTTAAGTGATTTCATATTTCACATTGCTCAGATAGCATCTTGGTCTCGGTGTTGAATTTTCGCCCTGAGTTATCTGCCGTTAACTTTGAGGATTTACAGTAGATCGATACATTTACTGACAACAAGAGCAGAGTAATAAACATTGTTTTTTTTGGGGGGGGGGGTTAGGTCTTTGAGTAACATCAAGCACTTAATTAAGATGCTACAGTGACATCAATGAGATCTTAACTGCCATTTGTCTAGCATTAGGCTAAGATGGTAGGAAAGTTCCCATCAAACAAGCTATTCTGTCCCCGTACCACACACACACTCCCACAGACGGCCCGGAGTTAATAAGCCACACGACAAAACTTTTTGAAGATAAAGCTGGCAGCAACCCAGTGGCTAGCTGCCAATTCAGACTTTACTCACACAAAACAAAGATTAGACTGCAAGCATTCCAATAAAACAGGCAGAGTGTCAATAATACAAGGATTAATCCAAATGCAGTCCGATAAAGCAGGCAAAGTCCAGTAATGCAGAGATAATGGAGTATTTCCAGTTTTTGCTCGTCACAAACTGAACTGGCCACCACACCCACATTTATACCCTGTGGGGTGTGGTCCAGTGACTCAGCTAATCTTTGGCACGCCTTCCCCTCTGCTGTGCACGCTTGTCCCTGCGCCTCTATCGCGGATCCAGCCAGCACTTATCTCCTTTGTCGCTGTCCACCTGTGGCTGCGGGGACGTGCTTGGCTCTGAGCCTATCGTTTGGCCTTTGGTGTCCTTCGGAGGCATTGCCAGAGAGAAGGGTCCTGGAGAGGGAAGCCTTGCCAACTCCTCTCCCTCACTCTCAGAGTCTGCATCTGTCGATAGCCCAGGCTCAGGCAACGGAGCCACAACACAAGCTTTCTACAGACCACTTTAACAAGCTTTCTACAGACCAATTTCCCCTTTCTTCAACTTTCGTCTTACCATGAGTACTGTTATTTCTTCTGAGAAAGCCAAATGCCCATCACTCAAAAGCACAGGAGAGGACCAGAATGAGCCCGAGGGAGGGGCCAAACATGTCATCAGTCTCGAGTCCCTTCGTGCCCACATGAGACCTAAGTCAGCCCACCTTGAATTCTGTTGACCAATTTGCCTTTACCGTTAGTAGTTCAGATTCTTGTAGAGAGCTTACCGCTTGCAATTAAACATTATATTCAGTTGAGCTGCCTGGATTTCATGATTTCTTTAGCGCTTGACAAAAAAGAGGTGCATGTTGTGACCTAGGCTCACTTAGTCATTACAGGACACAATTAGTCTCAAACAAAACTATTCTACTCTAACAGCTGAGAATTACTTCATTCCCAGCTTAGTCCAAATTAATTCTAAAACAAGTCCTTCAGAAAAAGTCCTTCGGGCTTATTACAAACCTTTATCTTTTCTGACACCCTGCCAAACGACTTTCTTGGCAAAGCCCCATGAAGTTCAGAATCAAGAGAAGCCAACTGGAAAACAGAGTAAGCAACATTGCTTTCCGACAAAGAGCCCAAGAGCCTTTGCTGCTCTTTTAAGCCTTATGGGAGAGGCCAATCATCTCCTGGCCTTACTCCTGAGTCGTCCTTTTTGCTTTAGCTGCTCTTGCTTTCTGGCAGCTCTGCTCATGCGTGCACTAGGAACAGGCTCCTCCTGTTCCTCTGCCTCTCTGCTGTCTAACTCTGGAGGGTCCGGAGTCTATGTATAACTCCCAGATGGCCCTGGCCCCATCTCTGCCTCCAATGCAGAGCCCTCGTCTGGGCCTTCCCCAGCCTCCAGGACTGGCCCATGGTCCTTCCCAGCCTCCTCACTGTCTGGCTCTGCTGTTAGCTCTGTGGGCTGCTGACGGACCACAACAGTGCAAAACCTGAGAATTACAATCCAAAGGGTTGAAAATGTGTGCTCATTTATATGGGATTGAAGTTACCAACATTATCATGAAAGTCCCAGATGGAGATAGAGGGAGAGGATACTACCTGTTTGTTTGAATGGATAAACAACAGTAATCAACATCCCAATCAAGAATCAAGACTACTCCCACTAACATTAACAGGGCAAATGTCTAGTGTATAAAAAGAGAGCAAACCCCGCTCCCTCCTAACACTGATGAGGTTATTTAATTTGGGAGTCAAACGTCTGTAAGAAAACATTCAAGAACCCAGTGGTGAAATACAATTTTTTTTTACTACCAGTTCTGTGGGCGTGGCTTGGTGGGCGTGGCGTGGCGTGGTGGGTGTGGGCGTGGCATGGTGGGCGTGGCAGGGGAAGGATACTGCAAAATCTCCATTCCCTCCCGACTTCTGGGGGAAGGATATTACAAAATCTCCATTCCCACCCCACTTTGGGGCCAGCCAGAGGTGGTATTTGCCAGTTCTCTGAACTGCTCAAAATTTCCGCTACCAGTTCTCCAGAACCTGTCAGAACCTGCTGGATTTCACCCCTGCAAGGACCCCACATAATAGTTACTTAGTTTTCCTGTTCTGTCTTACTTAAAGTCTTACTTTTCCAATTCTGAATTTTGAGAAATGGCAGTAATTTTATGCGGAACATGATTAAAGCCATAAGCTGAAGAATAAGCTGTTGCCTTATGAGACTTTTGCATGGCTTGATGGTTAGATATATTTATTTTAATGTTTTACTGGAGCCAACTTTGGTTTTCCTTCGAACCAAAGATGTTTATTCAGCCTCTTAAATATCAGTGCAATGACCTCTTGGGCCTCCCATTTTTCTGCTATGAGAATTTTATCTCCATTTTAAAAGGCAAATATTCTTTAACCTCAGTGCAAATCAAACACAGCAATAATTCACTCTGAAAAGGGAAATTATTACTCAAGCTGTTTTGAGGAAGGAATTCTCAAGAGAAGGCTTGGAGGAGGGAGAGAGACTGGGATAATATGCATAGTTAAGTTCTTCACACTTCACAAGGCATATAAAAATTCAGATACGTCTCTCTTTTTTTGCCCCCCATGAATAACACAAAGATTCTAACTCGGGCTTAAAAATATCGACAGTTCTTAGCAAAAGAAGTCATTTCGATATTAGACAAGGAAACGTAAAATAGCACTTTAAGAATGAATTTCGAGTAGTTTAGGGAATCGAGTCATATTATGGATAGACGTATGAGGGTTCCTTGATGCTGCCTGCAATTTGTATTTCTAATGCTGTCATGTTGCCACTGGTTTTCTTCCCTGTTCTCATTCAATTGGAAGCTCAGGTATACAGTAATATAAGTAGTACCTGGCTTGATAATAGTAACTGTGAGAAGGTTCTTGGTGACCTAGTGGAAAATTGCTTAAATATGAGTGTGCTGCAGCTGCCAAAAAAAAAAAAAAAAGCCTTAACAGAACAGAATTCCACCTTAACAGAATAACAGAGTTGGAAGGGACCTTGGAGGTTTTCTAGTCCAACCCCCTACTTAGGCAGGAAACCCTACACCACTTCAGACAAATGGTTATCCAACATCTTCTTAAAAGTTTCCAGTGTTGGAGCATTCACAACCTCTGGAGGCAAGTCGTTCCACTGATTAATTGTTCTAACTGTCAGGAAATTTTTCCTTAGTTCTAAGTTGCTTCTCTCCTTGATTAGTTTCCATCCATTGCTTCTCTTTTTTTTAACTTTACAGAATTTATTGCATTATACATACAAATAAGACATGCACAAAAAGGAGACATATTGCTTGTAAAGACCACAATTCCACGTATGCACCACAAGGAGAGAGAGAAAGATATGTCCATAGCTGTAGATGACAGAGACCTTGGCGTGAAGCACAAGCCTAACACACGGAAGGATAGAGATGGAGTTTTACATTGTCAAATGTGCTTGCTTGTCCTTTCTTTCGCTTCCCAAATCCAGGGAGCACATTTATTAATTCATTTTATTCAATTATTGTTAAACTGTTGTATATATTCCAAATGTAATGGCCCATGTAGTAACCCCCACATCAATACCCCTTGTTTATTTAAAAACATTTTAAAAAGTACATTGTCAGATTAAGTCAACAGCTCTAATAAATTAAGACCAAGTAAGGATCAATCAGAGTTTATTCTGCACTATGATGAAGAAAAACAATAAACTATACATGTGAATCCAAGAGAGACAGAGAAAGAAAGAGAGAGAGAGAAACAGAGAGAGACAGAGAGTCAGAGAGAAAGACATATCATAGGAACATACATGGACATTTGCATCACTAAAAATAATAACAAAAGGACATGTTATATTAGAAATTTTAAAAATGGAAAATGAAGGCATGTACCCTCCGCCGCTACCACTTATTCACTTATTAATTGTTCTAACTGTCAGGAAATTTTTCCTTAGTTCTAAGTTGCTTCTCTCCTTGATTAGTTCCCATCCATTGCTTCTTGTCCTGCCCTCAGGTGTTTTGGAGAATAGCTTGACTCCCTCTTGTTTATGGGAGCCCCTGAGATATTCGGACACTGCTATCATGTCTCCCCTAGGCCTTCTTTTCATCAAACTAGACATACCCAGTTCCTGCAACCATTCTTCATATGTTTTAGCCTCCAGTCCCCTAATCATCTTTGTTGCTCTTCTTTGAATTCTTTCCAGAATCTCAATATCTTTTTTACATCGTGGCGACCAAAACTAGATGCAGTATTCCAAGTGTGGCCTTACTAAGGCATTATAAAGTGGCATTAACACTTCATGTGATCTTGATTCTATCCCTCTGTTTATTCAGCCTAGAATTGTGTTGTCTTTTTTGGCAGCTGCTGTACACTGGTGGCTCATATTTAAGTGATTGTCAACTAGGCCTCCAAGATCCCTCTCACAGTTACTGCTATTGAACAAGGTACCACATATACCATACCTGTGCATTTTGTTTTTCTTGCCTAAATGTAAAACCTGACTTTCTTGCCTAAATGTAGAACCTTCACAGTTCTGGGCTGCATAAACAGAGGGATAGAATCAAGAACACATGAAGTGTTAATACCACTTTATAATGCCTTGGTAAGGCCACACTTGGAATACTGCATCCAGCTTTGGTCGCCACGATGTAAAAAAGATGTTGAGAGTCTAGAAAGAGTGTAGAAAGAAGCAACAAAGGTGATTAGGGAACTGGAGGCTAAAACATATAAAGAATGGTTGCAGTTTAATCTAGTTTAATGAAGAGAAGGACTAGGGGTGATATGATAGCAGTATTTCAATATCTCAGGGGCTGCCACAAAGAAGAGGGAGTCAAGCTATTTTCCAAAGCACCTGAAGGCAAAACAAGAAACAATGGATGGAAACTAATCAAGGAGAGACGCAAGCTAGAACTAATCAAGGAGAAGTTTCCTGGCAGTTAAAACAATGGATCAGTGGAAGGACTTGCCTTCAGAGGTTTGTGGTGCTCCATCACTGGAGGTTTTTAAACGAAGAGATTGGACAGCTATTTGTGGTATAGGTTCTCCTGCTTAAGCAGGGGGGGGGGATTAGACCAGTGGTGAAATCCAAATTATTTTACTACCGATTCTGTGGGCGTGGCTTGGTGGGTTTGGTGTGGCTTGGTGGGCGTGGCTTGGTGGCGTGTCAGGGGAAGGATACTGCAAAATCTCCATTCCTTCCTCACTCCTGGGGGAAGGACACTGCAAGATCTCCATTCCCTCCTCACTCTTGGGCCACCCAGAGGATGGTATTTGCCGGTTCTCCAAACTACTCAAAATTTCCACTACCGGTTCTCCAAACTTCTCAAAATTTCCGCTACCGGTTCTCCGAACTGCTCAAAATTTCCACTACTGGTTATCCAGAACCTGTCAGAACCTGCTGGATTTCAACCCTGGGTTAGACTCGAAGACATCCAAGGTCCCTTCCAACTCTGTTATTCCACAATAAATCCCTTTCAAAAGAAACAAGAAATTGGTGAAAATTTCCTGGGTATGGAACGACACTGATTTGATGTTGCCAAGAGTAAAAGTGAATATCCTGTCTTTTATTTTACAAATAGTTCTCCAGCAGAGTAAAGTGGCCTGATTTTTGCAAAGCACTCCCAATAATTCCGTCTGCTAACTGTTTTCTCCAGATTTGTCAAGGGATGCATCACCTCTTTGTCCATCAGAGCTGTTTTGACTACTAAACTTAATGTCAATAGATGAATATGAAAAAAAAGTCTTCACAGACAGCCCATGTTTCCCAGCTGGTTAATTAAAAAAAACCAAATCTCTGTGTTGCATAGATAAGGGACGTTTCCTCTTTCTCCTTCCCTCTCTTAGACTTCTTTCTTTTTGTGATGTTTCAATACATTGCTGTCTCTGCCCTATCAAATGTAACTTCAAATATCACAAGCGTTTGTTAGCCCTCACTGGCGCATTTTGCATTCAAGGCAGCTGCATTAGGAGCGCTTTGTTTAATGGGTTGTTCTGCAACTTAATTTCTCAATATTCTTTCCCGCTCTGCTATTCAAGAGCACATCCTTTGACAAGCGCTCCTGCTGAATTTAAAACTCGAGAACAAGGACAGCAGAAGTAACCCCCAGCAATTCAAGAGCAAGCAGCAAGACACATCTGGAGGAAATTTTGAGAGGAGGAGGAGGAGGAGGAGGAGGAGGAGGAGGAGGAGGAGGAG
>NW_026844029.1:1793784-1884902 GCF_029531705.1 Pantherophis guttatus | reverse complement strand
GAAGAAGAAGAAGAAGAAGAAGAAGAAGAAGAAGAAGAAGAAGAAGAGGAGGAGGAGGAGGAGGAGGAGGAGGAGGAGGAGGAGGAGGGGGGGAGGAGGAGGGGGGAGGGGGGAGGATAAACATTTGGTACACCTAAAGCTTTGAATTGGCATGAATTGGCCAATGGAGAAAGACAAGGCCTTTGAAAGCTACATCATTCTCTCTTCCACATGCTCCTGCCTCTCCTTTCAATATTTCTAAGAAAAGGCAAAACAGAGTATATATCTGTGATTGGAATTATTTCTGCACCTCACCTCTCACATTCCCTCAGACAACCTTTTGCAAAGCGCCCATCGAAAATATCAAGATAAAAATGGATGAATAGGCCAAAGATAAAGGTTAAGAAGATTATGCCCAGCATTGCATTGCTTACGGCTTATAAAGAACAGAATGTGGACAACCTAGGTTAGGTAAAAATTCCATTTATTACTTTGTCATTTCGTATTTTCTGAATGATCAGCCTCAGGAATGAGTGAAGCTACGAGTCACTAAATAGTTGTAGAAAGCGATTAGTTATAACCAGAGATAGTATTCAGCCGGTTCGGACCCGTTTAGGCGAACCGGTAGCAGAAATCATGGGTGAGCTTGCCCACCTGCCCTGGCTCTATGCCATCCTATTTAGGCATATTTTTGAGGCTGGGTACATGTGTGGAAGGCACACGCGTGTTGTGGTCCGCCAGCAGCCTGCGGAGCTGGCAGCAGAGTCGGACAGTGATGAGGCTGAGGAAGAACATGGGCCTGTCCTGGAGGCTGGAGAAGGCTATGCATCAGAGATCCCAGAGGTCCTCTGGAGGCTGGAAATATCCCATTTCCTGACTTCTGGTGGGCCCGGAAGGGCTGAAAATCAGATGGCTGGCATGTATATGCGTGCTGGAGCTGAGCTGGGTCAATGCTCACATGCCCACCGATACAACTCCATGTGACACCTGTAGCACGCATGTCACAGGTTCGCCATCACGGGCCTATGGTTATAACGGCTGTTATAGTTGTTCTAAAGGGTAGAAAGGTAAAGTAGAAGAGCTAATTACAAAAGCAGAATATACATGCCGACGTGGAAGGCTGTAAAAATACAATACATTGTTATGTTTGTCTTGCTTTTTTATTGTTTTTTCTGTTTTTTTAAAGGTGAAAAAATGCTTAATTAAAACTATTTTGAAAATAAATAAAGATAACCTTTATCCAGGTTTGATCTGTGGGAGAACACAAACAGATCTGTGCCATTTTACCGGCAGAGATTATAGAAGTGGTTTAATGTTAGTTTATTTTAGGATGAATTATTATTATTTACTTTATTCATTAAACACAAAACTCAGTCAACTGAACATTCAAAAATGCATCACAAATACCATTGACTGGTGCTAATGGTTGATATGGGTTGCTGCCAGCGTTCTAGGTATCAACCAAGTACCTGATTAAGATGTACGATGTTCCAAGTAGCAGAGTTTTTTGCAGTTCCGCTGGTGTTATTGCAGGAAGCTGCAATTTGTTGATGTATCTTATAAAATTCTTGGACATGGTACCAAGTGCCCCGATGACTATGGGTATCACTGTTACATGTTTCATCCGCAGCTGTGTAGTTTCGATGGCCAGGTCACAATATTTCATGATTTTTCCAGTTCTTTTTCTTTGACTCTGGCATCTCCTGATACCGCAGTGTCAATAAATTGTATGTTTCGGTTTTCAACAACTGTGATATCTGGCGTGTTGTGTTCCAAGTGACGATCCTTCAGTATTCAAAAGTCCCACAAGATCTTCACCTTCTCATTTTCGATAACTTTTTTCACTTTATGTTCCCATGACTTTTTGGATACAGGTAAGTTGTATCTGTGCCATTTTACTGGCAGAGATTATAGAAATGGTTTAATGTCAGTTTATATTATTATTATTATTATTATTATTATTATTATTATTATTATTATTAATTACCACCATGGCACTGTATCTTCTAAGATTTGGGAAACGGCATTGATTTTTTTCCCCCTTCTTCTCCTCAAATCAAAAACAAGGAGGAAGGGATTCTTGCTTGCATCCCTCAGAATTTCACCTCTCATTTTTAAAAAAGGTAGGAAAACTGCCGAAATCAAGGGTAACTTTCCCAGGGTTTTGTAGCCCACCCAAGGACAGTGATGACTAACCTTTTTGCTGTTGCGTGCCAAAAGTGGGGGCAGCGCGGGGGGTCACGTGTACATGGGGCCACAACCATATTTTAATGCACCCCGCCCCGTGCATTTGCATGTGATCCTCCCCTGCACGACGCCCGCTTTTGGCATGTGATATCATGGTGGGCCCAGTAGGCCCATTTTTCGCCCTCCTCAGGCTCCAGAGACTTTTCCCCACCCACCCAGAAGCACTCCGGAGGCTGGAAATGGCTCATTTCCTGACTTCTGGTGGGCCCAGAAGGCCTGAAAATCAGCTGGCCGGCATGTGCATGTGCTCTGGAGCTGAACTAGGGCAATGTTCACGTGCCCACATATATGGCTCTGCTTGCCACCAGTGGCACGCTGTTCTGTCCCTGTCTCACACACGCACACAAACAGATAGCCAGGGATTAAATAAAACTGGCAGACAACAAATTCTTTCGATAAGAGGATTGGCAGCAACCCAGTGGCTGCTTGCCAAGAACTTTACTCATAGAGGGAGGGGTTGTTCCTCCGACAGATAAACCCAAACAAGATACACACAGTTCAAGAATTGTTAAGTCCAGTCCGTAATTAAATCCAAGGCATATAACGTTGTTTCAAAGATACAATGTGACTCCCTAGTAGTTAGTTTTGTCCGTCACAGAGTCTGAATGGCCACCTCACCCCCTTTTATCCCCTGTGGGGTGTGGTCCAGTGACTCAGCTTAATCTCTGGCATGCCTCCTTTTCTGCTGCGTGCGCCTGTCTCTCCGACACTGGCGTGGATCCAGCCAAGACATATCTCCGTCACTGTCCAACTGCGAGGAGATACCTGGCTCCTGGCCAATCTCTTCTCCTTTGGGAGACACCTGAGGCATTGCCAGAGAGGAGGGTCCTGGAGAGGGAGGCCTGGCCAATTCTTCTCCTTCATGTTCGGAGCCTTCTCCCTCCGATAAGTCGGCCTCGGGGGTTGGAGTCACAACACACGCGTGCCATAGGTTTGCCATCACGGCCATAGGACATTACGGGTAGGGAAAAGCTTGCTGTGGCACTTCATCCAAGGGAAAACGACAAGCGATTTTATTTTCATCTTGTTTGCATGTGATTTCCCTCTGCTCATTATCCTCCTTTCCAAACTTTCGAAGTTCATGGACATTATTCATAATTAAGGAACAGGAGTGGAGAAAGGCCTTGTTCTCCAGATGTTTCAAACTGAAGCTCCCCGCAGGCCCTGTTCATTGACAGTGTTGGCTGAAATCATTAGGAATTCAGACCCAAACTTCCACAGGACTCCTACCTTGCACTCTACAAGCAAAAAGTGTTCTGTTTCTGAATCTGAGCTCAGGGTTGCCGTAAGACCAAAGAATTGCTTTAGCGTTGGGTTTGGATTTGAAAACCAAACTCTTTCCCTTCCTGCAACAGCAATATAAGGTAAATAAAAGCCTGAAGCAATCAAATATTTGTTCTGTTCTCCAAAGGATTACAATTTTCCTGGCCTTTGCTTCCCTTTATACTTTTTTTTTTCCTGATGTCAGTTTATCGCTCTTCACCTTCTGAGAGGTTCTGGTGAAATCTGCCAATGAAGCTCATTAATCTTCCGTCTCAAGGATCTCCTGCTGTCCAATTATACTCACTGGCAGGGCATTAACTGCCCAAACCCCAGGGGCTGGTTCTCTTCCACCAACCTGGTGGCAATTATTCTCTTCATTTTAACATTGTGCCTGCCAGAGATTGATTCCACTTGTTAAATGATGATCAGCAGAACTAAAAAAAAGTGTTCTTAAGATGTGTACTGGCATGCAGACATCCTCTGGGTGTTAACTTTCTCTTTCTTTCTTTCTTTCTTTCTTTCTTTCTTTCTTTCTTTCTTTCTTTCTTTCTTTTTTCTGCCTTTTGTTTTCTCTTTTTCATTCACCTTGTCTTTCTCTTTTTAACCTATCTTTCATTCTTTCTTTCATCTTTTTTCTTTCTCCTTCCTTCTCCTTCCCTCTTTCTCTTTCTTCTTTTCCTTCCCTTCCCTTTCCTCTTTTTTTTCAACTTCTCTTTCTCTTTTCTTTCTTTCTTTCCTTCCTTTTTTCCTTCCTTCCTTCTTTCTCCTTCCTTCTTCTTCCTTCTTTCTCTTTCTCTGTCTTTCTTCCCTCCTCTCTCCTCCTTCCTTCCTTGCCTTCTGTCCTTCCGTCTTTCTTTCCTCTCCTTCCTTCCTTTTTTCCTTCCTTCCTTCTTTCTCCTTCATTCTCCTTCCTTCTTTCTCTTTGTCTCTCTTTCTTCTGCTCCTCTCCTCTCTCCTTCCTTCCTTCCTTCCTTCCTTCCTTCCTTCCTTCCTTCCTTCCTCTCCATAATAATGTAAGGGGCATGAGAACGAGCAAATCATAAATCCCTCTTTCTTTCTATATATTTCCTTTATGTATTTCCCTTTGTCAGTTTAATTTCCCTTCCTTTTACACCTCCCCAATTTTTCCCTTTTATATTATTTTGTATTTTATCATTCTTTTGAAACTCAATAAAGTTATTGCAAATCACCGGGGAGGGGAAAATATTTGATGAATGTGATTAGAGTATTTTAGCAGCTCTCTTTTACTTTTCAAGTTTACTGTAACAGGGATCATTAATTTTCACTAGGCAAAAATATAGGCTGGCTTGTGGAGGTATTTTCTTTTTCTATCGTAATGTTGTGGCCCGCCAGCTGCCAGCGGAGCTGGTGGCAGACTCAGACAATGAGGAGGTTGGGGAGGAACTTGGGCCAGTCCTGGAGTCTGGGGAAGGCTCTGATGGATGGTTTGCATCAGACACAGAGATAACACCAGCACCGTCTGACATTTCCCAGTCACTGGAGAGGCAGCTGCTTTGGAGGCTGATATGAGTGAGGAGGAAGAACAGCTGGGGCCTGTTCCAAATGCACGTATGCGCAGAGCTGTTAGGAGAGGAGGACAACAGAGGATAAGGAGTCGACTTGGGAAGCAAAGCACACGTGGACGCTGAATGGCCCCTCCCTGGCTGGGGAATAAATAGAAGGGAAGGGGAAGGGTGGTGCAGGAGACAACCATTCAGATTTCTTTCAGAAGATTTGGCTCATCGTGGTTTGTGCCTCAGAGACTGCTTGCCAGAACTTAATTTGCAGCCTTGCGACTGGAAGCTCGCGGCCTGGCAATTATCTCAAGGAACTGATAAAGTCTATTACTGCAGTTAACCCTTTGAAGGATTATTGCCTGGACTTTTTCAGTGTGTGAATGCCATTCATTCACAGTAGCTAAATAAAGAAGGGATTTTTGGGACAAGGAGTCTGTTTCTTGGTTCTGCTCAGAGGTGGGCTTCACATACTGTAACAACCGGTTCGCCCAGCACCGGAAATGTGAGTATGCATGCGGTGTCACAAAATATGACAATTCACATGTGCGCACCATCCATCCATGCATGTGGCATCAAAAACACAGCAATATAGGATGGGATTGCGCCCGGGCGGGTGGGCCCCGCAGGGCACTACTACTGGTTCACCTGAACCTGGTCCGAACCGGCTGAATCCCACCTCTGGTTGTGCTAAGGCTGGATCAGAAAACTTAAGCAGGAAGAAATTGATTTCCCCTAATGGAATAGTGTATCTCTGCACTTAACTTTTCATAGTGTTAAAGGCTCTTAATTCTGAAGCAGTAAAGTAATATTTATCCTGACAGAGAAAATTGTTCCAGCGCTGAAGGTATTACTAATAGGAGCAGTTAATTTTAGGTAGCGTGTATTACTCTAGTCAATTTGATATAGGGACCTAAATATCTCTCCAAGCATATTATATTTATTTCAAACGTATACTTTAATTATTTCCTCCAGACAGGGCGAGGCAGCTTACCAAAACAGTAACAACAACGGTTGCACAAAAAATGTTCATAATGCAGTAAAGAAGTTCTCGAAAAGCATCCTTTCTTTTTTTAAATGTATAATAGAGAAATAATTTCAGAATTATAGGTGACAACTTGCTAAACCAGCAAGACAAACATCCACGATCCAAACGGCTTAAAAACGTGTCTTGTTCTGCCCCAGCTACGGGTCCCAAGAAGTGTAGCATACACACACAGCTCCAAAAACTTATTTAATACAAACAGACCCCTTTCAAAATGCAGGCTTTAACCACAAATGTCCTTATCAGCCTGCTATGAATTACAGAGATTAAACAAAGTCCAACAAGGGTTGGCAATCAGCCCAGAAACCAAGTTGTAACAAAAAACTCACTCTCCAAATGCTCCGCTTAGGACCAAGCATTGTTTGCAGCAACATTTGCCAGCTGTGTGCGAACTTAAATAGGCTAGGGGAGTGGCCAATTAGCCCCAAGCCTTACTCTCGAGGAGACCTCCTCCTGAGTAGCCACTCCTGCCTTTTGGCAGCCCTGCGTGCTGGAGCATTGAGAAGAGGCTCCTCCACTTCACTCTCTTCACTTGAAGGAGCCTCTGGAGGTTCTGAAGGCCCTGGCTGAGTCTCTGCCTCTGGCACCACATCCTCTTCAGCCTCCTTGCTGTCTGAATCAAGTGCCGGCTGCACAGGCTGCTGGCGCGACACCACACCAGCCTCCTCGTCATCGGGATCAGTCACAATCTGCGCAGGCCGCTGGTGGGCCACAACACATCTTCAGAATTTTGTTCTAGAAGAGATAAGACTACATGCTGTTTCTGTGCTTCTCTGCAACCACTGGAACATCTGCTCCTGTTTGGCAAACGTCTGGAATGTTAAAACATTTTGGAGAACTTCCAAAAATGATTCCATGTGACCCAACCCTATACAGATAGTCCTTGACCTACAATGGTTTATTTAGTGAGCCTTCAAAGTTACGACGGCACTGAAAAAAAGTGACTGTTTTTCCTACGTACAACCGTCGCAGCATCCTCAGGGTCGCGTGATCAAAATCCAGACGCTTAGCCACTGACTCACATGTTTACGATGGTTGCAGTGCCCCTGGGGTCATGTGATCCCCCTTTTGCGACCTTCTGGCAAGCGATGTCAATAGGGAAGTGAGATTCACTTAACAAATGGGTGACTTGACAACTGCAGTGATTCGCTTAACAATTGGGGCAAGAAAGGTCGTAAAATGGAGCAAAATTCACTTGACAGATGTCTCACTTAGCAGCAGAAATTTTGGGTTCAGTTGAGGATCTATCTATCCATCTATCTATCTATCTTCCATCCATTATCTATCTATCTCTCTATCTCTCTATCTCTCTATCTCTCTATCTCTCTATCTCTATCTATCTATCTATCTATCTATCTATCTATCTATCTATCTATCTATCTATCTATCTTCCATCTATCTATCTATCTTCCATCCATCATCTATCTATCTATCTATCTATCTATCTATCTATCTATCTATCATCCATTCATCATCCATCCATCCATCCATCCATCCATCCATCATCTAGCTATTATCCATTCATCAATCATCCATCCATCTATCATCTATCTATCTATCTATTTATCTATCTATCTATCTATCTATCTATCTATCTATCTATCTATCTATCATCTATCTATCTTCCATCCATCATCAATCCATCCATACATCCATACATCATCTATCTATCTATCTATCTATCTATCTATCTATCTATCTATCTATCTCAACATGGAGTTATCTAAGCCTTTTAAAAAGCTAGTGTTTTTTCTCCATCTAAGTTTGTTATGCATGATGAGAAGATCTTTCCTTCACCAGTTCTGAAACTGCTGTCAATCAACCTCAGTGGGCTGTCCCAAGTTCTAGTTTTCAGAGGCTAAAACTAACTTTTCCTTTTAATCTGACCTACTTACTCATTAATATTTTTAAAATTATTGCCTTTTTTTTTTACTTTTTCATTGCAAATGGAGCAGAAAACAAAATGGGAAGACAGTGATGTATCGAGAAGGGCAGGTACAGGCAGGATAAATGTATGATAGCAACAAAATGTCTCTGAGTAGGTGTGTATCCCACTAATTAGTTCTGTCTCCCAGGATTCCTGGTGAGCTATGGAGTACTCTGTTTCTAAAAGCTGTCTCCTGGACATGAGAAATCCTGGAGCGAGATGGAAAGTTTGAATCTTCTCAATGTTGCAGAACTTAAAATGAGGTCCCTTCTGCAGAGAGTTGCCCATCGATTTGTCAATCTATCTATCTATTTCCAGTAGATAACTGCTTCACTGCTGACACCTTCTGTCCTAAAGAACAATGAAGACGCATCTTGCAACACATAGCAATAGCACTTAGACCTATATACCGCTTTACAATGCTTTACACCCCTTTCTAAGCAGTTTACAGAGTCAGCCTATCACCCCCCAACAAACCGGGTCTTCATTTTACTCACCTTGGAAGGATGAAAGACTGAGTCAACCTTCAGCCGGTGAGTATCAAACTGCTGGCAGTCAGCAGAATTAGCCTGTGATACAGCATTCTAAGTACTAGGAAGGAGGAAGGGAGGGAGGGAGGGAGGGATTGATTGAAGGGAGGGAGGGAGGGAGAGAGAGAGAGAGGGAAGGGATGGGCAATAGATTTATATACTGCTTCACAGTGCTTTATACCGCTTTACAATGCTTTACAGCCCTTTCTAAGCAGTTTACAGAGTCAGCATCTCGCCCCCAACAAACTGAGTCCTCATTTTACTGACCTCGGAAGGATGGAAGACTGAGTCAACCTTGAGCCGGTGAGAATCGAACTGCTGGCGTTTTGGCATAATTATCCTGCAATACTACATTCTAATCACTGTGCCATCACAGCTCACATACCAATAACAATCACAATAGCACTTATATACCGCCTCATATGGCTTTACAGCACTCACTGTGCAGTTTACAGAGTCAGCTTATTGCCCCCAACAATCTGGGTCTTCATTTTACCAACCTTGGAAGGATGGAATAGTTAACCTTGAACTGGTCAGGATCGAATTCTAGCCTTTGGGCAGAGTTTGCCTGCAGTTTTGCATTCTAATCACTGTGCCAGCAGGATAACACCCTTGTGATAGGAATAGAATAGAATAGAATAGAATAGAATAGAATAGAATAGAATAGAATTCTTTATTGGCCAAGTGTGATTGGACACACAAGGAATTTGTCTTGGTGCATATGCCCTCAGTGTACATAAAAGAAAAGATACATTCATCAAGAATCATAAGGTACAACACTTAATGATAGTCATAGGGAACAAATAAGCAATCAAATCATATCAGGAAACAATCAATATAAATCGTAAGGATACAACAAGGTTACAGTCATAAGTGGGAGGAGATGGGTGTAAAGGAGTGAAGCATGCAAAAGAGAAACATCATAGAACATAAAAGGAAAAGGAAAACAAGAATATAGTGAAAAGAGGGGAAAATATATAATTTGCAATTCTTCACCTCTTTTAGTTTATAATCAATGATCTCTTCATCCCATATCCTATCTCTTATCTGTAGACAAATCCATAACATCATATGTTCAGTCCTACTATCAGCATTAAGGGTTACCACAAATAACTATATAACTTATTTTAACCGTGATCAGATAAACCAACTCCATATTGCTTCCTTTTACTTCTAAGTCTTAATATTTAGTCAATTCACATAATGTAGCACAATGTGATTTTTTAAAAAAATCTTCTTTGTTCCCTCTCATAAGATTCTTCAGTGTTTCAATAAGCCTTTTTTTCTTTCCCATATATTTGCTTTTGTTTCTTTGCATCCAGTGATGCAGCCTTGTCTGTGTCATTTTGATAGTTTGCCCTTGATAGATCTACTTCCAATGCCGTTTCTGTCTTATCAAGTAAATTTTTGAAGATTCAGCATTCTCAATATGATTAAGACATTCCAGTGAATATGAAGTGTTGTTTTCTGTTCCTTTCATGGTCATGTCAACCATTCAGGAGCTGAGAAAAGCTAGACCTTGCTAAAAGATAGAAAATAAAGTTAGAAACTTCAGTATTAAAGAGATACCTAAAAGTTATTTCACAAGTTACCACTTAAAAGTCCAACAGACTTCCTTGCAAACAATCTTTTAGGGGGAAAAATACATGAATTGACCTCAATCGTTCTGAGCTAAAAACGCCTCTATGATAACAGTTTAACACCAAATCCTTTCTAATGAAACCATGTAAACCTATGCTGTATTTAAACATGGTGCAGTAAATTTCACAATTACAGCATTTCGAGATAGACATTATTATCCCACTTCAATGATCATAAAAGAGATGCAATAGAAAGAACACTTAAATAATATAGACATATAATATATAATATAGACCTCCTCCTCCTCCTCTGTAGAAGAGATTGTGTAGTGACCTAGGCTTACTGAGTTATTTCAAGACACAATTAGTCCCAAATAAATTTATTTTATTGTAACAGCTGAAAATTACGTTCATTCCCAGCTGAGTCCCAATTAGTTGCAAAACAAGTCCTTCGGAAGAAGTCCTTTGGGATAATCACCAACCTTTATCTTCTTCGACACCCTGCCAAAGGCCTTACTTGGCAAAGCCCCACAAAGTTCAGAAACAAACAAGAGATGCCGACTGGAAACAAAGTTAGCAATGTTGCTTTCCTGCAAAAGGCCCCAAGTGCCTTTGTTTCTCTTTTAAGCCTTAAGGGAGGGGCCAATCATCTCCTGGCCTTACTCCCGAGTCGTCCCTTTTGCTTTAGCTACTCTTGCCTTCTGGCAGCTCTGTGCATGTGTGCGCTAGGGAGGCAGAGGATCAGGCTCCCCCTGTTCTTCTGCCTCTCTGATGTCCAACTCTGGGGGCTCCTGAGTCCTCACATCACTCCCAAATGGCCCTGGCCCCATCTCGTTGGGGCCTTCCCCAGACTCCAGGACTGGCCCATGTTCCTCCCCAGCCTCCTCACTGTTCGACTCCGCTGCCAACTCTGCAGGCTGCTGGCA
Source organism: Pantherophis guttatus (assembly GCF_029531705.1). The sequence goes on along the minus strand of NW_026844029.1, from coordinate 1,873,891 downwards.
GACCACAACAGATTGACAATCACAAAAAAACAAACAAACAAACAAAAAAAAACCAGAACATTTGAGAGCAGAACCACATCTCATAATCAACACTGTACCAGTTTGCATTATGTGTATCCCTGTACCTTTTTTCTTACCCATATATTTAATATCTGTGTTTGTTCTGATTATATAAGTCCCGCCCTTCAGTTGTATAGCCCAGTTATTTCTTTTCCTTAATCGTTCTGTGACTTAATGTAGCAAAAGAGCAAAGTATTTTAAAGCACAGATTTTTACGCAGTTCAGAACAAATGCATCGCAAGTATAAAATTGAGCATCGATAGGAATAACACCAATAAATTGCAGAAACTGGGAAAGATCTTTATCGTCTGCTGAAATGCATTGCCCTGAGGATTTTATATAGTTCACAGATCCATCATTTGTTGAAAGGTGATCATAAATTTGCCATTACAAGCAGCATCCTTTCTCCAAAATTGGATGTGGATGAGGTTGAATCACTTACTATTTCTCAGAGAAACATACATTCTAACTCTTCGGGGAAATAAAAGATGATAGAGATAGATAGATAGATAGATAGATAGATAGATAGATAGATAGATAAGATAGATAGACAGACAGACAGACAGACAGACAGACAGACAGATAGATACTGTAGATATAGAAACAGAGATAGATAGAGAGGCAGAGAGATAGCAATAGCAATAGCACTTCAACTTATATACCACTTTACAGTGCTTTACAGCCCTCTCTAAGCAGTTTACAGAGTCAGTCAGGGTCCTCATTTTACTGACCTGAAAAGGATGGAAGGCTGAGTCAGTCTTGAGCCTGGTGAGATTTGAACTGCCCAAATTGCAGGCAGCCGGCAGTCAGCAGAAGTAGCCTGCAATACTGAACTCTAACCACTGCACCACCAGTGTTCTCATGGATAGAGAGATAGATATCGATAGTGGTAAATATAAAGATAGATGATAGATAGATGATAGATAGATAGATAGATAGATAGATAGATAGATAGATAGATAGATAGATAGATAGATACACTGTAGATATAGAGACAGAGATAGATAGAGAGATAAATATAGATAATGATAAATATAAAGCTAGATGATAGATCGATCAATCAATCAATCGATAGATAGATTATAGATACTGTAGATATAGAGACAGAAATAGAGAGATAGATATAGATAGTAATAAATATAGATGATAGATGATTGATTATTGATGATTGTTGATAGATAGTAGAGATAGATAGATAGATAGATAGATAGATAGATAGATAGATAGATAGATAGATAGATAGATAGATAGATCAGAACTCAATTTATAGGAATCTTTACTTGAGTAATACTTTATGGACATTCAGACATAGGAGTAGGAGTAAGATCATGACTGCCTTTTCTTTTGAAGTCAGACATTAAGGCAACTTTTTCACCCATTGAACGAATTTTTTAAAAAAGTTTATACAATAATTCTTTGGGCCCATGGACTTTGTCTGTTTAAGACACAGGAGGAAGTAATTTTTAGATCTTTACAACAATACAGATGCTTAAAACATGTTTCAATCAATTTGTTCTTGATTAGAAAGAATATAGAATCAACTCATTTGGTTGAATTTGTTCTCTAGAAAGTAATTCTAGACTGGTTATATGCAAAATACATTTGTTCCCATTTTTGGCTTCACATATGTACCTGTCTCTGTTTTCAAAATGAACAAAATTCAATTTTGATGAACCTCAAATTAAATAGGATGTTTGAATCATACCAGAGCACTCACCATAAATTGGCATATAAATAAGAGGACATGTATTCAGTAGGTAGACATTTTCCAAATAGATATATTTCAGTTGGTTATTGCAACTGGTTTTCCCAGTTGCAATTTATGGCTGTGAAAGTTGGACCATAAGGAAGGCTGAGAAGGCCAAAGAATGGAAGCCTTTGAACTCTGGTGCTGGAGAAGACTCCCGCAAGTCCCTTGGACTGCAAGGCAATCAAACTGGTCAGTCACGGAGGAGATCAACCCTGACTGCTCTTTAGAAGGCCAGATCCTGAAGATGAAACTCAAATACTTTGGCCACCTAATGAGAAGGAAGGAAGGACTCACTGGAGAAGAGTCTAATGCTGGGAAAGATTGAGGGCAAAAGAAGAAGGGGATGGCAGAGAATGAGATGGCTGGATGGAGTCACTGAAGCAGTTGGCATGAGCTTAAATGGACTCTGGGGGATTGTAGAGAAGGCCTGGATGAACATTGTGCATGTGGTCGCATTGTGTCAGACACAACTTCGCGACTACCAACAACAACAACATTGCAACTCTGATAATGTAATGTTATTTCAGTCTTTTAGCTATGCTTACTAGGTTATCTCAATCAGGAATTGTGATTTCTAAGAGTTGGAGACTTAACATTTTGGCCAAAATAAAGTCGAAGATGGAAGTTCATGTAGTTCTTATGAAGATATGTCATATATCCTTAAGCCCCTTTCACCAGCCAGAAACTTCATGATTGCGTTATCAGCTCTTCAAAGTAAACCAGACCTTATAATAAAGCAGGTCAATGCTGCTTTATTGTAAAGCTATTGTCAACTTGCAAAGCATCCCTGGCCTGCTCTCGAGTTGCCATAGGCAAGGGGGATGGGAAACTGATGAAACAGCATGGCAGCCAAAGTTAGGAGTACATTCCAGACATATCTTTCTCAAGGCTGTCTCCCAGGGTTACCCACAGCGACCAGAAGGGAGTAATCTCTACAACCTACAAAATTGCTCCATTGGTTAATGTGATTGATGACACACCTTGGGAGGAGGGGGAAAACAAGGTCATGATTTGGGCTGTAAATTACATGGGGTCAGAGCTGGCTTCATTTGGGAACATGCTGACATGACGCTCCTAATAAACAACTGGATTTCTTTTGAAGCTTGGCTCGAGGCTCATGATTTAATTAGGGCATCCGTCGGAACCCTGACAGTTATAGTAATAGAACCTTGCAGAGTTGAGTGCACTCACCCTCCTTCCCTTTATCTTCATGAGGAATAGGTATAAGTCTACTCACTCTACAGTTCTTGTTCTTTTATTTGACGTTACCTTGGTGGCGTCTCTTCTACCCTGTTCCTCAAGGCCATTCCTTCTTCTCTGGCCATTCCAGAAAATGTGTTAAAAACATTGGATGAACAGCTTGGATTAAAAAAAGAAGTGAAACAATTTGTTAGTTTCGGTTTTTTAGAAGTGGGGCGAGGGGGAAAGGTAGTGTTATTTTGTGAAGCAGCCTTAGGTGAGAATGCTTTTCAAATATTTTGCCGAAAAAGGAGCCCCCTTTGAAGCTTTGCGTATACCCCAGCAATTAAAACTTGGGGGAATGGAATATTTCATTGATTAATTGTGTGTTGATTAACTGTGTGCAATTTAACAGCATCGCACTTTTAATTGGAATGTTTACCTTCAGAATTGAATCTGGAAAGATGTAAAAAAAAAAAAAAAAAAAAGCTGCATTCTTAGAGAAGCAGCCCTAGCTGTGGAAATTGGTACATATATATAAAAGCTAGGAGATTTGTCCGGTTTGGTAGTTAAAGAAAGAATTGTTGGTTAATGTTGAGAAGCTGGGGGGAATTTCATAAATAGACAGACTCCATTTTTTTTTGCACGTTTACAATCTTCATTAGAACTAAATGTGCAATAAATTCTACATCTCAACAGGGAATAGTTCTTCTCCTTCTCCTTCTCCTTCTCCTCCTTCTCCTTCTCCTTCTCCTTCTCCTTCTCCTTCTCCTTCTCCTTCTCCTTCTCCTTCTCCTTCTCCTTCTCCTTCTTCTTCTTTTGTTATTGGTATTAGTGGCAATCTTTTTATAGCCTAGGCCCATGATGGGGAACTTATGGCACGCGTGCCAGAGGTGGCACGTGGAGCCATATCAGTGGGCACGCAAGTTTTGCCCTAGCTCAGCCTTCCGGGCCCTTCCCCCGAAGTTGGGAAACAGGCCATTTCTGGCCTCTGGAGGGCCTCTGAGGTGGGTGGGGAAGGCCCGTTTTTCACTCTCCCCAGGCTCCAGAGGCTTTCTAGGAGCCTGGGGAGGGCAAAAATAACCTTCCCCCCACCAGAGGCCCTCCGGGGGCTGGAAACGGCCCATTTGCTGACTTCCGGTGGGACCGGAAGGTCGGTTTTTTGCTCTCCTCAGGCTCCAGAGGCTTTCTAGGAGCCTGGAGAGGGCAAAAACAACCTTCCCCACCCCTCTGGAGACCCTCTGGAGGCCAGAAATGGCCTTGCTGGGGTGGGTGGGGGGTCACGTGTGCATGCACATTGAATTATGGGAGTGGGCACATGCATGCGTGACGCCACCGCACTCCCCTCCGCTTTTGGCACGCGACGGCAAAAAGGTTAGCCATCACTGCCTTAGGCCATCTTTATGAAGAGCAACAATTCATTTTTTTCAGATCCTCAGAGAGTTCATTGCCATGAGGTGCCATGTTGAACTTCCAGTGACCAGTATGAGAGAGTGAGAGCGATAACACCAAATTTAACATACCTGCTCCCCCTTCACACCTGAGACCTTGTAACACTACCACGTCACATGACACCAGGGAGGGAAAATGGCTACTTGGGCCCCATGTGGACATTATCACTTAGGAGTGTACTCACTTTTGTTGCCAGCAGTTTAGACATTAGTGGCTGTGTGTTGCATTATACAAGCTGTATGCTCGCTACTTTACATTGGAGCCAAGTGTCATTTTTTCAGTGTTGTCAGATGAAAAGATATACTTAAATATTTACAAAATATGAGGGGGTGTACTCACTTCTGTGACATACTGTGTATGTGTATGTGTATATATGTATATGTGTATGTGTGTGATATATATATGTGTGTGTGTGTGTATGTGATATATATATATTTTCAACTGTATTAGATAGATAGATGATAGATAGATAGATAGATAGATAGATAGATAGATAGATAGATAGGTAGGTAGATAGATGATAGATAGATACATGATAGATAGGTGATATAGATAGATAGAGAGAGAGAGATGATAGATGATAGATAGACACAGACAGATAGAAAGTTAAGAACAGTAGATTAGATAGATAGATGATAGATACATGATAGATAGGTGATATAGATAGATAGATAGATAGATAGATAGATAGATAGATAGATAGATGATAGATAGATACATGATAGATAGATACATGATAGATAGGTGATATAGATAGATAGAGAGAGAGATGATAGATGATAGATAGACACAGACAGATAGAAAGTCATACATACATACATACATACATACATACACACACACACACACATATATGATGCAAAGTGGCAAACACACACAATACTTCTTGTTTTCCCCACAACAACCCTGTGAAGTGAGTTGGGCTGAGAAAGAGTGACTGGCCACTCTCCAAAGCCAGCTTTTATAGCTAAGGCAGGACTACAACTCACTGTCTCCTAGCGATTGATCCAAGTCACCTAGCCACCTTTCATGCCTAATGCACCAAACTGGCTCTTATTATTCTATTTAATTTCCTTCATGTTTTGATGTGTACCCACATAAATTGTGTTCCACTAGCCTGTTAGTGATATGGTGGCTCAGTGGCTAAGATGCTGAGGTTGTCGATCAGAAGGTTGGCAGTTCAGCGGTTCGAATCCCTAGTGCCGCGTAACGGGGTGAGCTCCCGTTACTTGTCCCAGCTTCTGCCAACCTAGCAGTTTGAAAGCACGTAAAAAATGCAAGTAGAAAAATAGGGACCACCTTTGGTGGGAAGGTAACAGCGTTCCGTGCGCTTTTGGTGTTTAGTCATGCCAGCCACATGACCACGGAGACATCTTCAGACAGTGCTGGGTCTTCGGCTTTGAAATGGAAATGAGCACTGCCCCCTAGAGTCGGGAGCGACTAGCACATATGTGTGAGGGGAACTTTTACCTCAGGGGTGAAATCCAGCAGGTTCTGACAGGTTCTGGAGAACCGGTAGCGGAAATTTTGAGCAGTTCAGAGAACCGGCAAATGCCACCTCTGGCTGGCCCCAGAGTGGGGTGGGAATGGAGATTTTGCAATATTCTTCCCCCAGAGTGCGGTGGGAATGGAGATTTTGCAGTATCCTTCCCCTGCCACGGCCACAAAGCCACACCCACAGAACCGGTAGAGAAAAAAATTGGATTTTACCACTGCTTTACCTTTAGCTTCTAGTTTCTTACATCACCTTTAAAATAAATAAATAAAAAAAAATCTATGGAGTCATGTCCATTTTTGGAGTTTATGGTTCGCTTATTCTGTTTTATTCTTTTCTTACTGAAAACTAGGCTGTTTTTTTTTTTTCTAATTCTTTCATCAGCATTAAAGGAGATTGGGGTGCTTTTTTAAGTGAGGTTATACATGTGCATGCACGCATATGCACCCCTCCCCCTATGAATTGTAAAACCACTGAGCTGCTTGAAGGTTTTTATTTTCTTCTTGTATCAGATAAATGGTTTGTTTCTTACATTTTACTTTGATGTGTTTAGTTTAGTTTAGTTTAGTTTATTAGATTTGTATACCGCCCTACTCCCGAAGGACTCAGGGTGGTGAACAGCCATGAAATAAAACATATCAATACAAAATTTAAAATAGAAATAAAACAAGTTAGATAAATTTGGCTGAACCATATTTAAAACCCCAATAATTTAAAACCAAATTTAAAATTCCCATTTAAAAGAGGAGAAGTTTAGGTCAGGCCGGCTTGCTGGAATAGGAACGTCTTCAGCGTGCGACGGAAGGTACGCAGATCCGGAATCCTCCGTATCTCGGGGGGGGAGCTCGTTCCAGATAGTAGGTGCCCCCACAGAGAAGGCTCTCCCCCTGGGGGCCGCCAGTCGACATTGTTTGGCCGACGGCACCCGGAGGAGCCCCTCTCTATGGGAGCGTACTGGTCGGTGGGAGGCTATTGGTGGTAGCAGGCGGTCCCGTAGATAACCAGGTCCTGAGCCATGGAGCGCTCTAAAGGTGATGACCAAAACCTTGAAGCGCACTCGGAAGACCACCGGGAGCCAGTGCAGCTCGCGCAGGAGAGGCGTTACATGGGAGCGCCACGTCGCTCCCATCACCACCCGCGCGGCCGCACTCTGCGCCAGTTGGAGCCTCCGAGTGCTCCTCAAGGGGAGCCCCATGTAGAGAGCGTTACAATAGTCCAGACGGGAGGTGACGAGGGCATGAGTGACCGTGCGTAACGAGTCCCGATCCAGAAAGGGACGCAACTGGCGAATCAGGCGAACCTGATGAAAAATCCTCCCGGTCACGGCCGTCAAGTGCTCTTCTAAAGACAGCCGTGAATCCAGGAGGACACCCAAGTTGCGAGCCCTCTCCGTGGGGGCCAATACTTCGCCCCCAATAGTCAGCGATGGCACCAGCTGACTATATCGGGATGTCGGAAACCACAGCCACTCGGTCTTGGATGGGTTGAGTCTGAGCCTGTTTCTCCCCATCCAGATCCGTACGGCCTCCAGGCACCGGGACATCACTTCAAGGGCATCGATGTGTGTTTTAAATTATTTTTTTGCACTGCTGTCTGGCTTTTTTTGTTATCCATATATATATATATATCCGTATACACACACACACACACACACACACACACACACACATATATATATATGTATATATGTATATATGTATATATGTATATATGTATATATATATATATATTGTTTGAGGGCAATTGTTCTGCTTTTATCTATTTCTGGTTTTGCACCCTGTCAGAGAGTGGTACGAAGGGAAGTTATGAAATGCACTGCAGCAGAACATGGAAAATACAAGGGCACAAAAATATCATCTAAACAAGAGCCATTCAGTTTGTTCCTTTGAAATTCTACCCCAATTTTTTCTTTTTTTAAAAAATAGAGACATTGGGTGAGTTTCTCCAGAGAAAGCATATTTTTTTCCTCCAGGTTTTTCCAAAAGTAGGTTACCTTCTTCTTTCACTTTGTAGGAAGTTAGCACCCACCCCTCTCCTAGGAAAATGAGATATTTTAGGAAATATTAAAAGGGCAGAATATTTCCCCTAAAAGGGAGGCAGAAACTCAGCACCCCCCCACCTTTGTCAATGGGCCATTAAGGCCTGGGCCAGTCTATTCTACATAACAAAGATCTACCTCCTTCAGGCAGAGCCATAGTAGGAATTGCCCAAAGCCCTTTCATTACATCATCACCCAGCAAGAGTCAACCAAGCCTAGAACACAGACAACCTACAAAGTTACCCCTGCATGGCCCCATGGGAGTCTTACAACCAATCAGAATACAAACTCAAATTCAAAAGCCCAGAGAGGGTATAAATCTCTGGCACTCTCAGCATCTCTTCCCCTTTTTTCTCATCACCCAAGATCTCAAAGGCATGTGATCCTGCCCACCATTAAAACCATCTTTCCAAGCAGTCCCCATGTTTCCAGTGTCTTTCTCCCCACTTGGAACTGAACCCAGATGGACCTTTTTTCCAACAACTTCATTACCCAAAGCAATTTTTTTTTGTAGGAAGTCCTTCTTAAAGTGTGAGAGAGTTGAGGATATAATGAAAGACAGAACATTAACCAAAACCCCCTGCAATGTAGCAATTTAAAATATTCCATCTTCCCTCCATGGCAGTTCCCCCCAATCCACTTCTTCTTTGAAAAACTAAAATATGTTAAGACAATCTGATATTTGAAGGGCTGCCACAAGACAACTTATATACCAAAGCACCTATTGCCGTGATGGCGAATCTATGGCATGCGTGTCACAGGTGGCACACGCAGCCATATCGGTGGGCATGCGAGCTCAGCTCGCCAGCTGATTTTCAGCTCTTCTGGGCCCACCAAAAGTATGGAAAAAGGCTGTTTCCTGCCTCCAGAGGGCCTTGGGGGGTGTGGGGAAGGCCCATTTTTCTGTCTCACCTGGCTCCAGGGCCTCTCTAGGAGTCTGGGGAGGGCAAAAACAGCCTTCCCCAACCCCTCAGAGGTCCTCTGGAGGCCGAAAACGGCCCATCTGACAACTTCTGGTGGGACCGGAAGGCCTGTTTTTTGCTCCAGGCCTCTCTAGGAGTCTGGGGAGGGCAAAAATGGCCTTCCCCAACCCCCCAGAGGTCCTCCGGAGGCCGAAAACAGCCCGTTTGACAACTTCCGGTCCCATCAAAAGTTGTCAAATGGGCTGTTTCTGGCATTTGGAGGACCTCCGGGGGGTGGGGAAGGCTGTTTTCGCCCTCCCCAGACTCCTAGAGAGGCCCTGGAGCCAGGTGAGAAAGAAAAACGGGCCTACCGGGCCATCGCGTGCCAGGAGTGGGGGGGAGGGGGGTCACGCACGCATGTGTAGGGGCAGGGTGCATAGAATTACGGGTGTGAGCTCACACGCATGTGACTCCCCCGTCCCCCTCTCCTGGCACGCAATGGCAAAAAGGTTAGCTATCACTGAGCTATAGGAAGGACAAGAAATAACGGATGGAAACTAACCAAGGAAAGAATCAACCAAGAACTAAGGAGGAAAATGCCTAACAGTGAGAGTAATCCACCAGTGGAATGGCTTGCCTTCAGAAATTGTGGGTGCTCCATTATTGGAGGCTTTAAGAGGCTTTTAGAGCCTTGGTAGTACAGTGGTCTAAAGCACCCTGTTATTAAGACCAGCTGCCTGCAATTACTGCAGGTTCGAATCTCGCCAGGCTCAAGGTTAACTCAGCCTTCCATCCTTTCTAAGGTAGGTAAATTGAGGACCCAGTTGTGGGGGCAATAAGCTGACTTTGTATAAATATACAAAAGGATGAAGGCTATTGCTTAGCACATTGTAAGCCGGCCTGAGTCTCCGGAGAAGGGCGGCATATAAATCAAATTAAAAAAAAAAAAAAAAGAGGAGACTGGATATGTTTTCAACGCGAATATATGCATATTGGTGTGAGCATCTCAGTGTGCATGCGTGTGTCATAAATACAAAATCTAAGACATTCTGTTTTTCAGAAGGCAATAATAATAATAATGAATGTTCGGACGATAATGAATGAAATTATTAAATGGATTCGTTAGCACAGCAACTATCGTCCACAAGTCACTTCGAATCTTTTAGAAAACTGCTTTGTCTTTTCTTCTCTGTCTTTCCACACCAATTCACTCCCTGGTTATTTTATGTCACACCACATCACTGGGAGATGGGAGTGCAAGTCAGCAGAAGTGCATATCACTGTGTGCGCATTAGCCCTTGTGTCAGTCTGGATTTGCTGTAATTGTGGAAACGTTCCAGGCACTGACAGTTACTATTTTAGATACAAATGCATATCACCGATATGAACCTAATGCATCCTGATGTAATGCTGATTTCTGGTTTATTAAATGTTTATTATTTTGTCCTAGAAACTTGGCGCTAGAGACTCCGGGTTTCATCTCAAAGCAACTTCAGGCACACAGTTCGGTGAAATGCCATGTTTTTAACAAAACACAGAGTCGTGCGAATCACATTGGGTTTTCGAGATGTTAAAAATGCTGCCATAAGAATTTATCAAAGGAACTGCAACATGGGTGGGTTCTACTTACCTTTACTACCGGTTCGCAACGGGAAGCTTCCGCGCATGCGCAGATCACCCATGATGACGTCATGGCGGGTGGGCGGAGCCTCCCGCCGGTTTTGCTACCGGTTCTATAGAACCGGACTAAACCGGGAGCAACCCACCACTGTACTGCAAGCATTCTATCAATGAAAACACTACCTGGAATTGTACATTTTAGTTTACTTCTTGTTTCTTCCTGTTGATATTGTTATTAAAGCAGAATTTCTGTTCTTACCAATTTTGTGTTTGGGCTAATGTAAAGGAAGCGGGCTCTGATAGATGACCACTGGATAACTTTCTATGCACTCTATTCTAAAAAGCAATGCATCCGGTTGGAAAAAGTACAAACTCAGCCAAAATCCTTTTGGTTCCTCTAGGAGGCCTCTAAGTTGTCAGAAGAAAGGAACATTCTAATGGCATACAGCTTAAGGGTTGGTTAGGTCAATGGGATCCACATGAGTTAAAAGTTGTCTATCGTCAGAAGATGATTTGAATCTATGCTTCAGTAATCTACAAAAAGAATTATAACTGTTTTGCAAAGAAACTCAGTAATTAGGAAATGTCAATTAAAAATGATAAATGTATATGACCATATGAATTGCTGAGTTAACAGAATCCTTTGTCTAGAAGGGTATAAAACCATTGTACCTAATTTCTGTCTTTGTTCAACGCTTCATGTACAGAGCCTTGAACCTATTGCGCAATATATAAAATTTGTCTCTGATTAATCATAAAAGTTGTGTTTGTCTTATTAAATCCACAACAGGGCAAGATATGTTAGCTGACTTTCAAAAGCCTTCACCTGTTTCAACGAACTCCTGACTCCTTGGTCCTGTGAGTAAATTATCTCAAAATAAACTATATTTCCTCTGTCAGGGTATGAAAGAGTTAACAACTGTAAGCTGAGTTGTAAGCTGAGTCAGCCGGAAGCTGATGCAACAGAATGAGGCAGCAGAGCTGGGTCCAAAGCTGCATATATAGAAGCCATTAGAGGGCATTTCTTCTTCCTTAAGCCTTCTCCTCGTGTATGATAGTTCTTGTTCTCTCTGTTGTATCAGTAGTTGTAAAGGTATTTAACCACATATATGTTTGTAAGGATTTCACTGTAGATATAAAACCACTGTTATATCTAAAAAGCTCTGTGTGCTGTGTACTGCGTTATAGCTCCTGGGTTTATCGCATAATACTAGTTACACTGCCTAAACTCTGACATCCTCAAAGGAGGGAGGGAGGGGAGAGAGAGGGAGAGGAGAGAGGAGAGAGAGAGAATATATATATATATATTTCTGTATAATCTGCCAATGTGCAGGAGGGCATGATTTACTTATTCACATGAACGAAATACTGTACACAACATAGAAGTTGTGTTCCGTATTGATATTCAAATCAATATAAATAAATAAATAAATCATCTTTAGGCTGAAAATTCTTAACCGATGAACCAAATTGACTTAATCATCTTATATTCACATTTTATATGTATGTTATTTTAAGTGTTCACTGCCCTGAGTCCTTCGGGAGAAGGGCGGTATAGAAATTGAATAAATAAATAAATAAATAAATAAATAAATAATATTCACTGGATCGTGTATGGATTATGATCAAGATTAAGGTCTGCATTGTCTCACCAGGATGGTATAAAAATAGTACCTCAAAATAAATAAACAGAAAGATATCTTTTTTAAAAAAAAATAATCAAGATTTAATTTTTTAGTCTCAAAGAAATAAAGTATACCAATGATCTTTTCCTATCCCTATCCACATTTTCAAAAAAGGGTCATGTTTTGGTGAGTCTCCAGGAGAAAAAAAAAAATCAAATATTTATTAGTACTTTGCATTATTTGTTAAGAGTTTCTGCAGAGAAGGTAGTATCAACAGTGGTTTATAACGATAATGTGCAAAGATTATCCCGTCCTCTCAGTTTTAATTGATTCGGTTTTAATTTGGGTTGTTTTAAATTATTTGGGCCACAATTATTTAATTGTTTTTAAATTGTTTTTTAAATTTTGTATACAATGTTTTATTTTGGCTGTGCACCGCCCTGAGTCCTGCGGGAGAAGGGCGGTATAGAAATAAAATAAATAAATAAGAAAGAAAGAAAGAAATGTGTTTGATACAGGAGTGAAATGTAAAATTTGTTACTACTGGTTCTGTGGGCATGGCTTGGGGGGGGGTTAATGTGACTGGGCGGGTGTGGCCAACTTTTTTTAAAAAAAAAAATTTTCAAAGCATTAGAAAAAATGCTTTGAAAAGCCTCTGCTGATCAAGCAACTCAGCTGGGATCGTCAGAGACTTTTCAAAACATTTTTTTTTACCACCTCTTCGGCCAAGAGGTTGCAGAAAAAAATGCTTTGAAAGGCTTTGATGATCCCAGCTGAGCCGCACAATCATCAGAGGGTTTTTTTTTTTACTTTTAAAAGATTTTTTTTCGTCGGAAGACGTTGTAGAAAAAATGCTTTTAAAAGTTTTAAAAAAAAGCCTCTGATGATCGTGCGGCTCAGCTGGGCATGGGGGGGGCAGGGGTTTTTGCTACCGGTTCTTCAAAACCACCCACTGCCATCGCTACCGGATCAAGCGATCCGGACCGAACCGGGAGCATTTCACCCCTGGTTTGATAGCAAATAGGTTCCTCAGAGTCATGGATAATGATAGCTCTGTTTGGTATTTAATTCTAGGTACATTTTGGCACATTGGATTTATGATTGAAAGCAGAAGTGAGTTTGTGCAAGGATGGATACTCAGTATCTTCAGCATTTTGCATTAATTGTTACTTTCAAATAATTTGTAAAAAACAAACGACGACTGCATTGGAAAAGAGCCTCGGAGTCTTATGGTCTAACTTCTGCTGAGAGAAGAATACTCATACCGTCCCAGACGTCACAATCTTTGAGTGAAAATGTCTCGGGATAAAGTTATCACAGTCCATATTGACGTTCAATCATTCTCACCATCAGGAAACTCCTCCTCGTTTTTCAGTTTGGTTTTTCTACCATAAAATTTACACCCATTTGTTCTTGTCCCACCCACTGGACAATAAATCTACTCCATCTTCCTGGAGGGAGTAGATTTATGGTCCTGGGATGGAGTCTAAAATGTACAAAGAACGGAATTGGGTATGTCTGGTCTAATGAAAAGAAGGACTCTGTGTGTGTGTGTGTGTCATGATAGTACTATTCCAATATTTGAGGGGTTCCTGCAAAGACAAGGGGGGGACAAATTGGCCCAAAGCACAGATAAGCAAGGCAAGAAACAATAAAAATAGAATAACAGAGTTGGAAGGGATCTTGGAGGTCTTCTAGTCCAACCCCCTGCTTAAGCAGAAAACCCTATACCATTTCAGACAAATGGTTGTCCAACCTCTTCTTAAAAACTTCCAGTGTTGGAGCATTCACAACTTCTGGACACAAATTGTTCCACTGAGTAATTGTTCTAACTGTCAGGAAATTTCTCCTTAGTTCTAAGTTGCTTCTCTCCTTGATTAGTTTCCATCCAGGGCAGCTTCCTGTCCTGCCCTCAGGTGCTTTGGAAAATAGCTTGACTCCCTCTTCTTTGGGGCATCCTCTGAGATATTGGAAAATGGCTATCATGTCTCCCCTAGTCCTCCTTTTCATTAAACTACACATACCCAGTTCCTGCAACCGTTCTTCATATGTTTTAGCCTCCAGTCCCCTAATCCTCTTTGTTGCTCTTCTCTGCATTCTTTCTAGAGTCTCAACATCTTTTTTACATCATGGCGACCAAAACTGGATGCAGTATTCCAAGTCTGGCCTTACCAAGGCATTATAAAGTGGTATGAACACTTCACGTCATCTTGATTCCATCCCTCTGTTTATGCAGCCTAGAACTATGTTGGCTTTTTTGGCAGCTGCTGCACACTCCTGGCTCATATCTAAATGGTTGTCCACTAGGCCTCCAAGATCCCTCTCACAGTGACTACTATTGAGTGAGGTACCACAAATACTGTACCTGTGCATTTTGTTTTTCTTGCCTTTCCAACAATGGTTGGAAACTAACCAAGGAGATAAGTAACCTAGAACTAAGGAGAAATTTGAGATCATTTGGTGAGAGCAATTAATTTATGGAATAACTTGCCTTCAGAAGTTGTGGGTGTTTTATCACTGAAGGCTTTCAAAAAGAGACTGGACCACCATTTGTCTGAAATGATATAAGGTCTCTTGCTGAAGCAGGGGGTTGGACTAGAGGACCTCTGCAGTCCCTTCCAACTCTATTCTATTTGTCTATCTGTCCTTGTGATCAATAGGATTGTCTTCCTTCTTGTTTGGCTTAACACACCCATATTTCCATGATTCCTCATCTTCCAAGTTTTCACATTTTAGTTCCAGCACTAAAAGTTTCAATAGGTAGGAGCAATCATTATCTCTCAACTTGACGTTAAGGTCTTTATTGCACATTCCTACTTTCTCGGAGACATTTCCAGCGCTATTATTCAGTAAAGTTTTGTCCAAAAGTCTTTTGTTTTCCAACAAGCGAGGGTTTTTGTTACGTGGCAACAAAGAAATGTGAGACAAAATGGCATATTTTAATGAACTCTCATTTTAATGACTGCCTTCAGCGAAAGAAGCAATTTAAGTACACAGAATAAATGGAAACCATAATATGTGTCACCAGTCAACATTGTACAAATGGATCCAGTTTTTCTGACAACAGTTGCCTTAGGGAAAGAGAGCACTCTGAAGCCTAAAAGATTTAATTCCAGTAATGTTCTCTACCATAACCATTCCCCCTCTGAGCGGAGAGGATTTGGTTCATAGAAGGGTCATTTCAAAGCTCTGGGTGCTAATTTGACTTCAGATGGCACGAGAACACTTTAATGTTGAAACCAGGATTGTTCTCATTCATCATACAGCTTGTATCCTTCTCTATCTATCTATCTATCTATCTATCTATCTATCTATCTATCATACTTTTTTAGTCAGGGTTTTTTCCTATGTAGATCAAGTTGTTTACATGGCCATAGTGGGGTGATATCTCAAATCACCACTTTCAGGCTTTATCAGACATATTGTGTTGTTTGTTCTGAGACTTATGGGAGACTGGGATAGCACTATTTCTGTCTTTTTGGACTTCATCGGCCAGCCACACCCATATTTTATGACTCCTCCCTGTAAAGGTCAAATATTTATTCTTTTAATTCATAGGTTCAAATGTATAATACTTTTTTAATCAGGGTTTTTTCCTATGTAGATCAAGTTGTTTACATATCTATCTATCTATCTATCTATCTATCTATCTATCTATCTATCTATTATCTATCTATCTATCAGGTTTCCCCTCTGCCCTCCCTCACCAGCTTCTGGGAAAGGAAAAGGATTGCAATGGCGGAAGCATTTAAAGAAGGAGAAGTGAGGAACACACGGGTGGAAACTGAAGACTAGTCTCACTAACAGCTCCTGATGCTTCTTGACAAATGTTGTGACCCAGGCCCACGTAGTTGATATTAAATGCAAAACAGTTCCCCCCCAAAAAAAACATATTTTATTAAAACAGCTGAGAATTAACTCATTAACTCAGTGTATTCTAAATTAAATGAAAGCAAAGTCCTCAAAACACCAGTCTTTAGTTTATCTCTGACCTTGGGATAATTAGGCAAACTGCCAACAGTTTTTCTTGGTAACAGTTCAGGAACAGAAGAAATAACTACAGCCAAACAAGAAGCAATTCTCTCAATGGTTGTTTTCTGGCAAAGAGGCCAAGAGCCGTTTGCTGGTCTTTTAAGCCTTATGGGAGGGGCCAATCATCTGTTGTTATTCGGGTTATTCTAATATTGTGTGAGGTAGCATTCCAAAGGGGTGTGGGACAACTCGGTTTGGCCAACTTAACCATGGCCAACTTGCCATGGTCAACTCAGTCATTGTTGTGGTCCGCCAGCAGCCTGGTGGGTAGGATGCATGCAGGGGGATGCATTCATGCACGGGGGCAGGGCTAGGGGGACCACATGTGTGCATGCGGAGACAGGGGGCATGCGGGGGCAGGAGCGCATGTGTGGGGTGGGGTGCATGCATGGGGGCCACACACACATTGCATTTTGGGGGTTTGGGCACTCGGTCCGGAAAAGGTTAGCAATCACTGCTTTAAAGAGTACTGCAAGACATGTGAGAATTAATTATATTTTGAACTTCATTGCATAATCATAAGGATAGTTGACACGGTTGTATTTTCTTGGTTTGGGGATTTAAGTTTAGCTTTCAAGCAGATCTCCACGATCTGAACCAAAGTGAGCATCACAGAGGTGGGTTTCAGCAGGTTCTAACAAGTTCTAGAGAACCGGTAGCAGAAATTTTGAGTAGTTCGGAGAACCGGTAGTAAAAATTCTGACTGCCCCTGCCCCCATCTAGTCTCTGCCTCCTGAGTCCCAGCTGATTGGGAGGAAATGGGGATTTTGCAGTAACCTTCCCCTGTGGGTGGGATGGGAACAGATATCCTTCCCCTGCCACACCCACCAAGCCACGCCCACCAAGCCACACCCACAGGACTGGGAGTAAAAAAAATTTGAATCCTACCACTGGAGCATCAGGTCTTGCTTCTGAATTTCTGCTTACAGCATTTATAGTCAATTTGATGCTAGCAGTGTCCATCCAGTATAGAGTAACCTTTTAGGTTCTAGGGAAATATATTTGCTGTAAACATTGAATTTCTTGACAGAGACCTAAACGTCTCTCTTACTTTTGTATATCAAGGCAAATTTCTCCTGTATCCCAGATGCTGTTTTATCTCCTATTTTAACATTCAAGTTGTACTTCATTGTATTTCGGGGGAAATGTTATGTCAAGATGCTGCAACAAATCACTATAGAACTGCTCGGTTTCTACCTGTTGTGTAACTGGAGTTCCAGCACTTACTGAGTTGCCAGAATACTGATTCCGTTGCCTTGTACGTGACTTGACATCATGCAGTAATTATTTGGGTTCTACGTGAGCAGTGAATTTGACTCTTTTTGTTAGTCATGATGGCTGTCCTTTTTCTTTTATGGTTTTCATATCTGTTGTAGAAGTTCTGATGCTCCTTCCTTTGAAGTGGTCTCTGCTATTTCATTTCAGGATGTCAACCATCAGTCTTTAGATTTCTGCTCTGACACTATCAAGCCCTCCTTGGTTCATGTTTATGACATTCGGTATACCGATGGTAGAGATATCTTTGAAGCATCAAACATTCCTTCTTTTGTCTTTGGGCAGATCAGAAACCGAATATATATTGCCTGTAATCTAAACACATCAAAAGGAGCTGTGCTACTCATACTGCGCTCCTCCAGTAGCTCATCAGATGCTTTCTGACATGGGCCTCTCTTCTAGCATCATCTCAATGTTGTCCTTGTTACGGATAGGGCTGTATAGATAACCTATCTTGTTATGATTAGGACTCCTACAAAGATGAGGGGATGAAACTATTGTTGGAAGAAATGTCCATCTGGGTTCAGTTCCAAGTGAAGAGAAAGACACTGGAAACATGGAAGCTGTTTGAAAAGATGGTTTAATGGTGGACAGGACCACATGGTTTTGAGGTCCTAGGCAAAAAAAGCAGATGGGTGAGAGAGAGAGAGAGATTTAGACCTTCTGTTGGACATTGAATTTAAGTTTGTATTCTGATTGGTTGTGAGACTCCCATGGGGCCATGCAGGGGTAACTTTGTAGGTTGTCTTTTGAGTCCCAAACTTGGTTGAATCTTTCTGGGTGATATAATCTCCCCCAGGTGCCGTGTGGTGAGTTCTGTTTTTAAATGGATAGAGGGCTAATCCTACCTTTGTTGGATCTTGGGTGAGGACATCTACCTATGAATAGACCTAGCTATCTCTTTATCTCTTAAGTGCTGACATCTGCTGTGGGCTATTGAGGAGAGTGGGGGCTATTAAGAGTGTGTCTGCTTCCTGCCTTAAAAAAACATGTTTCTCCATTTCTCATCCAGGGAAATATAATATTCTGCCTTTTTAATATTTCCTAGAATATTTAATTTTCCTAGGAGAGGGATGGGTGCTAACTTCCTACACTATTTTCCAAAATACCAAAAGGTGTTTCCTGCCTCCGGAGGGCCTGGGGTGGGGAAAGGCCTGTTTTTCTTTCTCACCTGGCTGCAAATCCCCTCTATGCATCTGGGGAGGGCGAAAACGTTTTTTGCTGTCCCTCCTAGAGAGGCTCTGGAGGCTGGGAACAGCAAAAAAGTCACTTCCTGTCAAACCGGAAGTTGGGAAACGGGCTGTTTCAGGCCTCCGGAGGGCCTCCAAGGGAGTGGGGAAGGCTGTTTTTGCCCTCCCCAGATGCATAGATGGGATCTGGAGCCAGGTGAGAAAGAAAAATGGGCCTACCGGGCCATCGCGTGCCGGGAGCGGGGGTGGGAGGTGGGTCGTGCACGCATGTGCAGGGCAGGACACATAGAATTATGTGTGTGGGCACGCACACGCACAATCCTCCCCCGCCCCCCCCCCCCCGGCCCCGCGAGGGCAAAAAGGTTAGCCATCACTGGTATAGGGTGTCCTGCTTAAGATGGAGTTTGGACTAGAAGATCTCCAAGGTTCCTTTCATCTCTATTATTCTATGTTCTGTGGATGTCCATTCAGCTCTCTAGAAAGTTTTAGAAGAATACTGGTCTGAGTTGCCATTTTCTTCTGCAGGGGATCAATTCAGGTAGATCAATACTTGTGACCTGCCCATTTTGGGTCACCCTTCTGTCAATGATACAGCTCATGTTCCTTCACCATTTTTATAATGCATGAAGAGAATGAAGAAGAGGGGTGGACTGCTGGGGGTCCGCAGGGGTTCAGGAGAACCTCTAGCTAAGATTCTGTGCAGTTCGGAGAACCTCCAAATCCTTCTGTCGAGCCCGGCGTGCTCGGCATACGGACGGGACGGGAAGGAGGACCGGTGGAGGACCGGTGGAGGATATTACTCACAGAAGTCTACGACGAAGCAGCAAGACATTGTAGCGGTGGAGGTGGCACGGGATGTAGGCGACACGCGAGGGGGTGGAAGGGGGTGGAACGGCGTCGGGTTAGGATGAAGGAAACCGGAATGCAAGAAATGCGATCACGAAATACACTGGCACAGCTGATGGACAACGCCTGATCATTTATGAGAAGGGTGGGGCGCTAAGATATAAAGCGTTATGAGGCGGAGGCTCATAGCGCCAACTTTGAAAGACTTTGTAGCTTGGCATTGTCTCGTATCTGACAAAAGCATTAAACCAGCATCCACCCTACAGTTGATGTGTCCAGCTGTGTTTTATTGCTGTCTCCATGCTGTGCGGGACAAGGAGCTGAGACCTTCTCCTGGCTGGTCCCACCCACTCCCCCCCTCCCCTCCCCTCCTAGGAGTCCCCACATGGCCCATTTTGGATGCAGGTAAGTGCAGGGTGCACGTGGAGGCCCGGGGAGGGTGAAAAATGGGTCTACTGGAAATTTGGGAAGGCTGGAAACGGGCCCGTTTCAGAGGGCCCATTTCCAGAGACTCTCCCGGAGGCTCGAGGAAAGCTTCTGGAGCCCGGGGAGGGCAAAAACGCCCCCACCCACCATGGCCATGCCCACCCAGCAACCAGTCCACCACTGATCAAGAATAACCATGCATGTAAAAATGCCATCAACCAAGACAGGAAACAGCAACAAACAAATCTGAAAACATGAACTTCAGACATTCTTTAATCTTTATATTGAAATGTTCAGATGAGAATGATTTGGCTCCATCTTTCTTAAGGGGCCGACAACATCAAGGGGGCCACAACGCACAAAACAGATCAGATACTGTTAAGGATATTGTTGTTGTGTTACCAACGAGCAGAGTGTAGAGCAGAGAGAAACGTTGCTGAGAGCATTGAATAAGAGATGTGCAAACTGGTTTATTAAAAGTTTACTTTATAGTGAAAAAAACAATCTCATAGTCTTTTAAATCAATCCAAGTCTTTGCCAGTTAAATCAGTCCAGTGATACAAAAATCTTCTTACCACACAAACAGTAGTTGGTTAGAATAACAAGTTCGCTCTGATAACAAACCACGATGGTAGCAGATCCATCCAACGACGATAGCACAATGGTAGCAACTCCACACACAATGGTAGCTTATCATCAACTGAATACTTTACAGTACCTTTCTTAAATACGATTACAACCAGTGATTATCTAATTACAGCATGACTCAGCATTACAATGAATCAGCAGTAAAACTTTAAAGTCATACAATACATATTCATATTAAAGTCGCAGAACGCATATATTGCCTGGACAACTTGTTAGGCTCAAACCATATCCTAACAGACACAATTAGCGAATCTTTGTGAGACTGTATTAAAAAAAATACACTGTTTCACTAACTTTTCTTCTCTTTTCAATGAAATAAATGTTGGGATTTTTTTATCAGGCGGGATCAGAGGCACTGGATCAATTTCCCAAGGGAGCTAAATAAATTCATTCCTAATCTAGCTGTAATTGACATTCAATGGTTAGGATTTTGCACTAATGTTTATTTAAAAGGGGGACTTTTTTTTTTAAATGAAGGCAAAAAGTCATTTTTAGTCATCTTTGAATTAAAGGACTAAATGAAACAATGAATGGATGTTTGGAGGGTTTTTTTTCTGCTTCACCAGATCACTGTATCACATTTTGAAAGGTTATACTGGAGTGCAAAGAAATTAAACTCATTCCAAAAATTTGCAACGTGGGATGAGAAAGAATCCTAGTTAACAGGCTTTTAAAGCATCCTGCAATCCCCTAATTGAATTTTTTTTGGTTGTTGTTGTTATTTAGTAAAATAACATTTTTTTTAAAAGAAGAGATGTAGCATTGAAATGTCCTGCATAATTGAATTTGATGTATCACAAAGAACAGTAATGCAGTGAGTTTTCTATTGTTAATTTAATGCCAAACCATCCGATTTTATGACAAACGAGTGATTGCCAATGAAAAGGAATATTCGTAGCTCAGGGTTGAACTATGCTGATGATGTTAGCTAATGTAATGAAAGGGAAGAAAACAATCAAGTTCGAAGGGCAGGGAGATTGAAAACTCTGCAGTGATTATCTTTGACCAGTGGCTCACATGGAAAAAAGAATTCACTGTTGCAAGAAAAACAAATTCCACTATTAGAAATTCCTACGTGTTCTTGATTAGTTATAGATCTCATTATTGGGAAGAAAGCTTGTCTGTGAAGCAGGAATATACAGTACACATCCATTTCCGTCATAGACCTTGTTAACTCATAGCAGAATCCAACATTCGCACACGGACAATAACAAAAGGTTTCAGTGAGAATACGGCTGTTTTCATTTGCACGGGAACTAATTATTCAAATACAACGATCGTCAATCAAGCTTAAATGGTAGCATTTGCGTCAGTCAAGCTGACATTTAGAGAATCAGAATGATTCTTACTTGAGTCTCCTTTCACGGAATAAACTGAGCTGACTGAACTAATGAAATAATGCATAGTGATTTAAAAAGAAACAACCCTTGATGCATATATAAAAGAGAGCGAGAGAATAGCCAGCCAGATTGCAACATTGAGCAATTGTGTGAACCACACATTATTCATCTCTCTCTTATCTATCTATCTATCTATCTATCTAACCTATCTATCTATCTATCTATCTATCTATCTATCTATCTATCTATATCATCATCTTCTATCATCATCTATCTATCTATCTATCTATCTATCCATCTTCTGTCATCTATTTATTTATCTATCTATCTTTCTGTCATCTATCTATCTATCTATCTATCTATCTATCATCATCATCTTCTATCATCATCTATCTATCTATCTATCTATCTATCTATCTATCTTTCTGTCATCTATTTATTTATCTATCTATCTTTCTGTCATCTATCTATCTATCTATCTATCTATCTATCTATCTATCTACTACCTACCTACCTACCTACCTACCTACCTACCTACCTCCTCCTTCTCCTTATCTATCTATCTATCTATCTATCTATCTATCTATCTATCTATCTATCATCTATCTATCTATCATCTATCTATCTATCTATCTATCTATCTATCTATATCTATCAACTATCTAGCTATCATCATCTATCTATATCTATCTACCTATTATCATCATCATCTATTTATCATCTATCTGTCATCTATCATCTATCATCATCATCATCATCTATCTATATCTCTCTATCGATCATCTATCTATCTATCTATCTATCTATCTATCTATCTATCTATCTATCATCATCATCTATCTGTCATCCATCCATCTGTCCGTCCATCTGTCCATCCGTCCATCCGTCTGTCTGTCTGTCTGTCTATTATTTATCTATCTATCCTGGGTATGTAACTTTTAGCTGCATGTCAAGCTCCCATATGTGCGATATCAATCTTCCTGGTTTTATTGGTCCTTCTTTGTTCACATATTTATTTTTCCTTTCTGTCTGTGCCCTAGAATCTCTTAAGAAACCCAAAGGTGCTTTTTTGAAGAGGTAACTGAACTTTCTTTTCTTTTCTTTTCTTTCTTTCTTTTTTTTTTTTTGAAGACATTTCACTTCTCATCCAAGAAGCTTCTTCAGCTCTTGGATACTTACGAGTCCGCCTTCTGCCATTGGTAGCCTCTCACTGGCCAGTACGCTCCCACAGAGAGGGGCTCCTCAGGGTGCCGTCAGTCAAACAGTGTCGACTGGCGGCCCCCAGGGGGAGAGCCTTCTCTGTGGGGGCACCTCCCTTTGGAATGAGCTCCCCCCGGAGATACGGAGGATCCCAGATTTACGCACTTTCCGCCATGCCCTCAATACTTTTTTATTCCAACAGGCTGGGCTGGCTTAACTCTTTTTAACTGTTTAATTTTAATTTGCTTTTTAAAAAGGGGTGTTTTAATTAGTAAGGGCCCAATTTGTTTAATACGTTTTAAATTTTTTTTTTTTTAATTTTATATTGTATGCGTTTTATCTTTGGCTGTTCACCGCCCTGAGTCCTTCAGGAGAAGGGCGGTATATAAATCCAAATAAACAAACCACAAACAAACAAACAAAATGTCTTTAAAGAAAAAAACAACAAGAAAGTCCAGTTGCCTCTTCAAAAAAAGCACTTTTGGGACAACTATGATCTGGATGACTGATGATCTCCTTAGACACATACCTCTTGAGAAAATATATTATTTGCACTGTATAGATTTAAAGTGGACAATGAATGGAAACATCTATCTTGTAGCGCCGGAAAAGACGCCTAGAGAGCGGTTGGAGGGCCAGTCGTTCCGAATCCGACTTGACACTGGTAAGGTCTCATATTAAGACCTACCTAGTGGCGATAAAAGCGGCGAAATCTAGCTATTTTGCCGCTCTTATCGCGTCATCAGATAACCGCCCAGCACCCTGTTCAGGGTGACCCGCTCCCTTCTCCATCTGGGAGCGCGGGAGGACCCCTTGCAGGGCCGAGCTGAGGATTTTGTACAGTATCTGGATGATAAAATAACTCAGATTCGGGAAAACTTGGCCACTGACTGGGTTAGTTCAGACGAGATGACTGAGGCAGGCCTTGAGAATGTTATCTGGGAGGAGTTCGATCCTGTGGCTCCCGAGGACGTGGACAGGATCTTGGGACGGCTGAACGCCACCACATGTTTATTGGACCCGTGTCCCTCCTGGTTGGTGCTGGCTTCCCGGGAGGTTACACGAGGCTGGCTCCAGGGAATTATCAACGCTTCTTTGAGTGAGGGTGTCCTGCCGGCCGCCTTGAAAGAGGCGGTGGTGAGGCCTCTCCTCAAGAAGCCATCCCTGGATCCGGCTGTTTTGGCTAACTATCGTCCAGTCTCCAACCTTCGCTTTATTGCGAAGGTTGTTGAGAGTGTGGTGGCGCGACAGCTTCCACAGTACCTGGATGAAGCTGTCTATTTGGATCCGCTCCAGTCCGGTTTCAGACCTGGGTACAGCACGGAAACGGCATTGGTCGCGTTGGTGGATGATCTCTGGAGGGCTCGGGATAGGGGTTATTCCTCTATCCTGATCCTGTTAGACCTCTCAGCAGCTTTTGATACCATCGACCATGGTATCATGTTGCGCCGGCTGGAGGGACTGGGAGTGGGGGGCATCATTTTGCGGTGGTTCTCCTCCTATCTCTCCGACCGGTTGCAATCCGTGTTGACAGGGGGGCAGCGGTCGACCCCGAGGCGCCTTGTTTGTGGGGTGCCACAAGGGTCGGTCCTCTCGCCCCTCCTGTTCAACATTTATGTGAAGCCGCTGGGTGAGATCATCCGTGGTTTTGGGGTGGAGTTCCATCAGTACGCTGATGATACTCAGCTGTACATCTCCACCCCAGACCATCCCAACGATGCCTTGGAAGTGATGTCCCAGTGCCTGGAGGCCGTGTGGGTCTGGATGGGGAGAAACAGGCTTCGACTCAACCCTTCCAAGACCGAGTGGCTGTGGCTGCCGGCGTCCCGGTATAGCCAGCTGACGCCATCGCTGGTTATTGGGGGTGAATCATTGGCCCCCACGGAAAGGGCCCGCAACTTGGGCGTCCTCCTGGATGCACGGCTGTCCTTAGAAGGGCATTTGACGGCCGTGGCCAGGGGGGCTTTTTATCAGGTTCGCCTGATACGCCAGTTGCGCCCCTTTCTGGATCGGGACTCCCTACGCACAGTCACTCAAGCACTCGTCACTTCTCGTCTGGACTATTGTAACGCTCTCTACATGGGGCTCCCCTTGGGGTACACCCGGAGGCTCCAACTGGTGCAGAATGCGGCCGCGCGGGGGATTATGGGAGCGACTGGGCGCTCCCATGTGACTCCTCTCCTGCGCGAGCTGCATTGGCTTCCGGTGGACTTCCGGGTGCGCTTCAAGGTGTTGGTGACCACCTTTAAAGCGCTCCATGGCTTAGGGCCGGGGTACTTATGGGACCGCCTTCTGCCACCAATTGCCTCCCACCGGCCAGTTCGCTCACACAGAGAGGGCCTCCTCAGGGTGCCGTCGGCTAGACAATGCCGGCTGGCGACCCCCAGGAGGAGAGCCTTCTCTGTGGTGGCACCTACCCCTTGGAACAATCTACCCCCAGAGATACGAGTGATCTCCGACCTCCGGACCTTTCGTCGGGCCCTAAAAACTCATCTCTTTCAGTTAGCCGGTCTCTCTTGATTTTATGATTTTATGGTTGGTTTTAAATTTTGATATGGATTTTAAATTGATAAATTTTAAACTATGGGCCAAATTTAATTATTTTAAATCTATTTTTAATCGTATTTATGTATAAATGTTTTTATTTTGGCTGTTCACCGCCCTGAGTCCGAAAGGAGAAGGGCGGTATAGAAATTTGAATAATAAATAAATAAATAAATATCTTGAAGATCCCTAAATGATCAGTTTTTCTTGATTTTTTTCACCATGAGATAAGATCTATAAGAGGTTGTGCATCTTCATAAATATGAACTCTCAAAATGTGCATTATGTACCCAAGATGACTGCATTCACATATTCTTATTTTGATGCTACCGAAATGAATAGAAGATACCAGAAAAATTGCCCGCATTTTTTAAAAACCCTGTATCATTTCATCGTGGGTTGCTAGGTCAAAAGTCAAACTAATTATGCGGTCTGTGTATCCTTTGATTGAAGTGTATCTTGCACATATGTAGAGAAAAATCTTTTCCACTGACAAAAAAAAGGGTGTATTATTTTATTTTTTTTTGCTCGAGAGTGACATATAAATTTACGTAGTCCAAATTTCTCTTGCATTAGTATAAGCCGATCCAGCACTGAATCGTTTAAATTTTGTGCTGCGATTTTATGCAGTCTCAGGAAATATCATCTTTTTAATGAGGTAATAAAAAGTTAAGTATGTTGTATCTCTTTTATGGCATAATGTGGATTTTTTTTTTAACCATGGAATCGTTGCCCAACAATATTTAAGCTCATTTTTTTTTTTTTACTATTAACATTGGAAGTGATCCAGAACAATTATGTCCTTGGATAATAGTGTACCAAAATACACAGAAGCTAACTATAACTAATCTATACTCCCTATGTTCTGTAATGGGTTCCATCAGAGGGACAATAATGTTTCTTGTCCTCTTTTTATGACCACTTTGCCCAACCTGCTGCTCTTCAAATACATTGAAATCACAACTCCTGGGATTCTCAACCACCGTGCAGTCTCATGCTGGAAGCATACAATTCCTTACAAGTATTAGAACACTACAATTACAATGTCCCCTAGAAAATGGTTAGTAGGCTGTGGTGGGATTCAGCCGGTTTGAGCAGGTTTGGGTGAACTGATTGTTAAATTGCTGGCCCCTCCCCTCCCTTTCCAGGAGTCCCCACGCACCCCATTTAAGTGCAAGAAGGCCTACTAGGCCCAAAATGAGGTGTGATAGGGGATGGTGCACCCCTGTGGCCCATTTTCACTCCCAGGAGGCTTCAGGCAGGCCTCCTAGGCCCAAACTGGAGTGTGGGGGTGTGGGGGTGATGTGTTCCCCCCATGGCCCATTTTTGCTCCCAGGAGGCTGCAGGGAGGCCTATTAGGACCAAAACGGGGTGCATGGGCGGGGTGCAGCCCATTTTTGCTCCCAGGAAGGTGGAGGAGGCCGAGTGCTGCCAGTCACACATCCCTGGTCACGCCCACCATGGCCACGCCCACCCAGCCGGTCATTAGGGCAGAGAACTGGTTGTTAAATTATTTGAATCCCACCACTGCTAATATGCCATTCTTCTGCCAGGGAAATTAGGTTGTATGGATTTGCCACTGGCAGAAGGATGAAATAACACATTCAAAGTATGTTTATGGAGATTCTCAACCATCCAGGTCACGGCTGTGCTAAAGGTGCTTTTGCAAAAGACAACTGGACTTTCTTGTTTTTTCGTTGAAAAGATTTATTTATTTGTTTGTTTGTTTGTTTGTTTGTTTGTTTGTTTGTTCAATTTATATGCTGCCCTCCTCCGAAGACTCAGGGCGGCTTACAATGCACTTATAGCAATAGCCTTCATTCTTTTGTATATACCTGCTTTTGTATATACCTGCTTTTGTATATACCTGCTTATTAGCGGTGTTTCTACAAAACACCGCTAATAAACAGCCTGGTGATGCAGCAGACTAATAGCCTGTTATTATCATTCAGCTGCCTGCAATTACTGCTAGTTCGAATCTCCCCAGACTCAAGGTTGACTCAGCCTTCCATCCTTTCTAAGGTAGGTAAATTGAGGACCCAGTTTGTGGGGGCAATAAGCTGACTTTGTATAAAATATACAAAAGTATGAAGGCTATTGCTTAACGCATTGTAAGCTGCCCTGAGTCTCCGGAGAAGGGCGGCATATAAATCAAATTTAAAAAAAAAAAAGTCAGCTTATTGCCTCCACAATCCAGGTCCTCAATTTACCTACCTCGGAAGGATGGAAGGCTGAGTCAACCTTGAGCCTGGTGAGATTTGAACTCACACTAATTGCAGGCAGCTGGCAGCTAAGTGCTACATAACAGCACTTAGTCCACTGCACCACCAAGGCTCTTTTCGTGGTTCTTCAGGTTCTTTGAAATGAACTGGTGAAGCTTTTTGTATGAGAAGCAAAAGGTTTTCAGGGAGGGAAAAAAAAGAAAGTCCAATGGCCCCGTGGAAAGGCAACTCTGGAACATCAGAAGGACCTATTCATCAACAAAATTGGAAAAATAAAGAAACTCCTCTAGAAGATGAAGTGATTATTATTTTTATTTTTTTTTTAAATGTGCGGAAATGGATAGATTAACTTTGGAATTGAAAAATAAAGGCGAGTCAGAATACCACGAGATATGGAATAAATTCTATCAATGGTTGGAACAGAAAAGAGGGTCGAAAAACAAGAACTGACTAGAATTCATAAAACGGAGAATTAAAAGTTATGTATGTAACTACAATAGAATGATAATGGATAAAACAAATGTATAAGTAATATAGATAGAAGAAGGGTGTCTTTATATATGTAAATACTGAGCAGACTAATATGTAAATACTAACAGATTAATAAAAGTAACTAATACATCAGCTTCAACCACAACAATACACGAGCAAATAATAGATACAAACTCAAGGTAAACCGTTCCAAACTCAATTGCAAAACATATGATTTCAGTAACAGAGTGGTCAATGCCTGGAACACACTACCTGTCTCCAAACCCCCAAAACTTTAACCTTAAACTGTCCACTATTAACCTCACCCCATTCCTAAGAGGTCTGTAAGGGGCGTGCATAAGTGCACCAGCTTGCCTTCCATCCCTGTCCTAATATTCCGTTTTACTTACTTTTTTCATGTATTCAAATTACGTTTATACCTTTACCTGTTATCTTATATATGCTTGACAAATAAACTTATGATTACGATGTGATTATGATTAATTGTATATAAGTAATAAGGTATATATGATACTTATCTTTCATTTTAATATGTATGGCTAAGAGAATGCCAGGACGGTTACAGCATGTCCAATGTTTTAATATGTGTGTAATAAAACTTTATTTAAAAAAAAAAAAACCGACATGTTTGTCTTCATCCAACACCTTGGAGTATTTTTTGCAGAAAATACCGATTCGAATTTGCTATTCAGATTCTGTTTAGAACATTCCCAAGACAGGCCGTGCCTGCTCACATTTGCGAACTGGTAGGGAACAGAGGTGCTATTCAGCAGGTTCTGACAGGTTCTGGCGAACTGGTAGCGGAAATTTTGAGTAGTTCGATGAACCAGCAAATACCACCACTGGCTGACCTCAGAGTGGGGTGGGAATGGAGATTTTGCAATATCCTTCCCCCAGGAGTGGGGAGGGAATGGGGATTTTGCAGTATCCTTGCCCTGCCATGATCACCAAGCCACACCACGCCCACCAAGCCACGCCCACAGAACTGGTAGTAAAAAAATTTGATTTCCACCACTGGTAGGGAAGGTAAGTGATTCCCACCTCTGATCATAGCCTCTTTGCAGGACTTACTATGTAGTCTCAAAAATGAATGACAAGTCAAACCTGCCTTGTGTTGCTTGAACTTAAAAGTGAGAATGAGAAGAATAACGGGGAAGCAATATAGAGTCCTCCCACACAGTAGATTCTGACCGAATGTTGTCATCTATCTCTCTCTTGCCAAAACTGATCTTCCCATAAGCTGCTGCTGTTCTCTATTGGAGCATTCAGCAATGTTTCAAAATTCAGAAAAGTAATTGGTAGTAGCCAGTTCATGGAAATCGGCCATGTTGTTAGTAAGTAAACTGAACTGGAAATGAACTGATGCAGAAACAAAAAACAAAAACAGCCAATAAACAAATAAAAACTAGCATGGCACGTTTAACAAGACCAAACTTCTAGAAAACATTTGTCTCTGAAATATAATAGCACAACACAAGCTACCAGTTGGATCCCCAGTGGAAGAAAAAAAAAACAGATCATTTGAAAAATGTACACAAACTCTCATCTGCACAGATAGAATACAGTCAGGCAATCTCTTGAAGAAGAAATGGCAAAATTAGGGCTGCAATGAGAAATCAATCATATATTGACTTCAGAGAGTCATGTCAGAAATGTATTCTTAGCAGGTCTTTCTTCATTCTAGGTAGAAAGAAGTTATTTATCATCCTACACTTATAATAGCAAATCAAACGTATTTAATACAGGGGTGAAATCATCTGAAGCAGGGATGAAATCCAGCAGGTTCTGACAGGTTCTGGAGAACTGGTAGTGGAAATTTTGAGCAGTTCGGAGAACCGGTAGCGGAAATTTTGACTAGGTCGAAGAACCGGCAAATGCCACCTCTGGCTGGCCCCAGAGTGGGGTGGGAATGGAGATTTTGCAGGATCCTTCCCCTGCCATGCCCACTAAGCCATGCCCACCAAGCTACACCACGCCCACCAAGCCACGCCCACAGAACCAGTAGTAAAAAAAAATTGGATTTCACCACTGCTCTGAAGTCTGCTACCAGTTTTGTGAGTTTGCTACTGAGCGTGTGATTTGCATGTGCATGCGTGATTCACGTATATGCACACTTCACATGCATGCATGCCTGAGGTGTGCCAATGCAGCACTAAAAAAGGAACATTTTGAAGCCTTCCAAGTCTGCAAATGTAAGTAGAACAGTGAGGGGGGGAGGAATCCGCTGTGCCATGAGATTTAGATTAGCTAGAAAGCAGGAAATCTGACGATTCTAGCTAATATAAATCGTGCGTCACAGCTGATCGTTGCCCACCTTATTGTCGGAAATAGCAGTTCACCCGAACTGGTAGCATTTTGTACTACTGGTTCGCCTGAACCAGTTCGAACCATTTCACCCCTGATTTAATAACCATCCATGATCAGCAAACTAAGAAAATGATATGAATCTGTCTCACTTCCCTTTTGGGTATGTGGAATAGAAATTTTAACTGGATTTTTTGGTTCTTCCAGCCTCTTCAATATTTTAGAGGAATAAAAGCATTTATGCCTGTAGCCTTGCTTTTTAAAACCCAGAGTATCTTAAGAAATGCCTTGATGTAAAAGGAAAGAGTGGCAGAATCAGGGGGACCTTTGAGATCTTCTAGTCGAACCCCTGCGCCAACAGGAGATCCTATACCAGTGATGGCTAATCTTTTTGCCATCGCATGCCAAAAGCAGGGGGAGAGCGGGGGGTCACATGCGCATGTGCCTACACCCATAATTTTATGCACCCCACCCCCCCTGTGCATGTGCATGCGACTCCCCTGTGCTCCCCCCGCTTTTTGGCATGGTTAGCACAGTAAGCCCGTTTTTTGCTTTCCTGGCAAACGGGCCATTTCCCACCTCCGGAGGGCCTCCGTGGGGGGAAGCTGTTTTCGCCCTCCCCAGGCTCCTAGAAAGGCTCTGGAGCCTGGGGAGAGCAAAAAACGGGCCTTCCCCACCCACACCCCAGGCCCTCCGGAGGCAGGAAACAGCCTGTTTCCCTATTTCTGGTAGGTCCAGAAGGCCCAAAAATCAGCTGGTGGAGATGAGCTTGCGTGCCCACTGATACGGTGCCATAGCTTCACCATCACGGTCCTATACCATTCCAGACAAATGACTTTCCAGTCTCTTCTTAAGATGGACTTCTGAAAGCAAGCCAATCCATTTGTTAATTTTCTCACTGTTAGAAAAAAATTCTCTTTCATTCTAAGTTCTTTCATTTGGAAGTTCTTCTAAAATCCCACAGACAGCAAAATTATGTTTTTATGCCTTTACCTTAAAATAACTTCACCAGGTTCGTGAATTATACTGTGATATGCACATACAAATGTGTTCCGTACATCAGATTGCCAACTCATCATAAAAATGTTTCCCTTTCCCCCCCTCCCCGAACATATCCATGTATCAGGTTTTTTTTGCTAACTTTGTAATTATAGTCCTGCTGTTCGTGTGCTGTTAAGCAAAGCAAATGATCTGCCTCTTTATTCAATTAGAATATTATTAAGTCATCCCTTAAGACCAAGAATAATGAGTTGAAAAAGAACATCTGGGGTGTTATTCTTAGGGATTTTATGTGGTTTTAATTTGAATGTTAAAGGCTGCAGTTGTTCTTGCTGCTGCTGTAAGAGATGCTGAGATAGACTTACCCTGTTTCCCGAAAATAAGACATCCCCTGATAATAAGCCCAATCAGGCTTTTGAGCGCATGCGCTAAAATAAGCCTCCTGAAAATAAGCCTTCCTGAAAATAAGCCCTCCCTGAAAATAAGCCTTCCCTGAAAATAAGCCCTCCCTGAAAATAAGCCCTCCCTGAAAATAAGCCCTCCCTGAAAATAAGCCCTCCCTGAAAATAAGCCCTTCCTGAAAATAAGCCCTCCCTGAAAATAAGCCCTCCCTGAAAACAAGCCTTCCCTGAAAATAAGCCCTCCCTGAAAACAAGCCTTCCCTGAAAATAAGCCCTCCCTGAAAATAAGCCCTCCCTGAAAATAAGCCTCCTGAAAATAAGCCCTCCCTGAAAATAAGCCCTCCCTGAAAATAAGCCCTCCCTGAAAATAAGCCTTCCCTGAAAATATTTAACTTCATGTGCAGCCGGTCCCCATCATTTCCTCTGGTTAGGATTAGGGAGCTGGAAATCAGGTAAGACTGCAAGAGGAGCCCTGTCTTGCTCCACGCACCCCAAAATAATAAGATCCCTGAATATAAAGCCAAGCACGTATTTTGGGGTTCAAAAATATATAAGACAGGGTCTTATTTTTGGGAAAACACAGTATTATATTTTTTTTAAACCCTTTGTAAGGATTGCCTCTCCTTCCAATTAAGAAAGTAAAAACTCTTGAAACGTAGATGTTCAAAAGAGACCTTTTATTAAGCAGAAGTGATAGCCACCCAGTTAAAGCAAGATCTGAATACCCTTAGGCAAGACAAGTAGGATTAAAGCAGTAAAGACCCCTCCCTTTAAGTCAGAATGAAGATTTTAACCAATACACAAGTGTGAAGATGCTTTCTTTACTAGTTTCCCTGAGAACCCAAACAACCATGCATTCACACTGTTATCCTTTAAAGTGAAACAACCCACATGGCTATCATAAACATTCCTCCAGGGCTCTTTGGCACCAGGATATAGGTTGTAAAATATCTGTTGACACAGGCAATGCTAGTAAATCGAATCCAAGTCTCCCCCTTCTTCCAATTGAATGGCAATATCACTTTTAGGGATCTGACACCCTTAAAAAGGAGTGAGTTTCACATACACTTTAAAGTTGAGTTGCATATAATTTTTTTCCCCACATTTGTACCTTTTATTATTTTTCTAATGGTAGCCTCAGAAATCTTCCCCTCCCTCTCCCAACATATCTCACTCAGAATCTGTCATTGTATGCAGGGGTGAAATGCTTCCGGTTCGCTCGGTTCGGGAAAACCGGTGGTGATAAAAATTACTGGTAGTAAAAAAAATGCTTTAAAAAGTAAAAAAAAAGGTTCCGATGTGCTGTGTGATCATCGGGACCTCTTTTTTTTTTTTTTTTTACTTTCTTAAAGCATTTTTTTTACTACTGGTTCAGGTGAATAGGTAGTAAAAATACTTTAAAAAGTTAAAAAAAAAGTTGGTCATGCCCACCCAGTCACATGACCCCCCCCGAAGCCATACCCACCAAGCCACGCCCACAGAACCGGTAGCAACAAATTTTACATTTCACCACTGATTAGCAACGTAGCCAACAACCAGAATTTCTCTAATTTCTGTGTAAAATTTTAAAGAAACAATCACAATGGAAAGGCATATGGGAAAAATCAATACAATTCAAGTTTTTAATTTAAGGGAAAATCGGTATGAAATATTTTGCAGATGGGATATAATTCTGTCAATAATTACAAAAATAGATAAATCTATCTATTTGAAAAAGAAAATTGCCGTCTTTATAGAATCATACAGCTGGAAAAGACCTTGGAGAACACCTCCAAGGTTCTTGGTATAAGGCAGTGATGGCTAACCTTTTTGCCGTCACGTGCCAAAAGCGGGGGGAAGTTGGGGAGATTGTGTGTGCATGTGCCCACACCCATAATTCAATGTGCCCCATCCCCCCATGCATGCGCGTGTGACCCCCCCCCCCCCACTTTTGGCACACGATGGCATGGTGGGCCCACCAATTTTTGCCCTCCCCAGGCTCCAGAGGCTTTCTAGGAATCTGGGGAGGGTGAAAACAGCCTTCCCACCCCCCTGGAGGCCCTCTGGAGGCCCAGAAACACCCTGTTTCCTGACTTCCAGTGGGCCTGGAAGGCCCAAAAATCAGCTGGCCAGCCTGCTGGACTGAGGTAGGGCAACCTCGCATGTCCACAGATATGGATCCATGTGCCACCTGAGACACCTGTGCCATAGGTTCGTCATCACGGATATAAGGTATTCTTTCTTGGGCAGGGTCTCCAAGTCCCTGCACAAGACAGAATACCTTATACCATCCTGGACAAATTGTTGTCCAGTCAATTCTTGAAAACCTCCAGTGATGGAGCATCCACAACTTCCAGTGGCAAGCCGTTGCGCTGATTCATTGTTCTCACTGTCAGGAAGTCACCAACAATGACTTTCTATACCTAGGAACCAAAGTTGAAAAAACCACACAGACGATTTCAGTGCAACCTCAGTTGACCCATCCAAGCAAATGCTGATGACCTAATATCATTATATAGTGAACATGGAAGAAGAATTATAAGAGTGGTGCGGTGGCCTAGAGGTGGAGCTCTCGCCTCACAATCAGGAGGCTGTGAGTTTGATCCTAGGTAGAGGCAGATATTTCTCTCTCTGGGCATGATGAGAGTATATCTGTTGAATATAACTCCGCATTGGTGACAGGAAAGGCATCTGGCCAGTAAATACTTAGCTCCATTCAATTGCTCAGACTCTACCCCGCAAGGGATTATGGGGTCATTAAAAGGAGAATGATGATGGAAGAAGAATTATACAAATTAATGTACAAAGTAAAGAGGAGCCAATCTGGTGTAAGGTTAGAAAGCAGGATGAGTTTCAGCCTCAGCTTAAACACATGACCTGGGCCAGTCACAGCCTCTCAGCCCTAGGAAGGAGGCAATGGCAAACCACTGCTGAAAAATCTTGCCAAGAAAACTTCAGGGATAACTGCTATGATTCAAGAGAAACAAAAAACAAACAAACCAGCTAAAACCTAAAGCAAAAACGTGGTTAAAGGGACAAGATCTGCTGGCCCTCCCAGGTAACCAGACAAGCAACACAACTAGATGAATTAAATCTAGTTTGTTTTAAGGCTATGTTAACAATATTGCAAGTGTCACAGAACAAACTTCCTGCCACCATTTTTAACCACTCAATCAATCCTTCCTAAGTTTCTTTCTCTGACCCTTAAGTCACTGTGGGCTCCTCCCTCTCTTTTCTGATTGATTGCAGCAGTCTTCTGCCTTGGCCTTTGCAGAAGCAAGAAACAGACTCCCTGCAGAGAAAACCTGCTCTTTGTTTACACCTTGGGAATTAACTGCGTTCACCAACAGAAAGTCCAGGCAAGAGTACTGCGAGGAGTTAACTGAAGCAATAGTCCTTATCAGCTCATTATGATAAAATGCAAGGCCTTGAGCTCCCAGCTGGAAGGCTGCAAATTAATTAAGAGAAATAGACAAACTGTTCTATCCCGTCCCCCACACGCACCCCCACAGACGGCCGGAGTTAATAAGCCACACAACAAAATCTTTGAAAATAAAGCTGGCAGCAACCCAGTGGCTAGCTGCCAATTCAGACTTTACTCACACAAAACAAAGATTAGACTGCAAGCATTCCAATAAAGCAGTCAAAGTTTCCGCAATACAAGGATTAGTCCAAATGCAGTCTGACAAGGCAGGCAGAAGTCCAGTAATGCAGAGAGCATGGATTATTTCTAGTTTTTGCTCATTACAAACTGAACCAGCCACCACACCTACATTTATACCCTGTGGGGTATGGTCCAGTGACTCAGCTAATCTCTGGCACCCTTCCCCTCTGCTGTGCACGCTTCTCCCTGCGCTTCTGCCGAGGGTCCAGCCAGCACTTATCTCCTTCGTCGCTGTCCACCTGTGGCTGCGGGGACGTGCTTGGCTCTGGGCCTATCTTTTGGCCTTTGGTGTCCTCCGGAGGCATTGCCAGAGAGGAGGCCTCTCTGGAGAGGGAGGCCTTGCCAACTCCTCTCCCTCACTCTCAGAGTCTGCATCTGTCGATAGCCCAGGCTCAGGCAACGGAGCCACAACACAAACCTCAGTTCTGGCAAGGCAGTCTTTGTCGCACGAAACACACAAGGGGCAAACTTTCTAGAAATACAAACGGTTGTCTGCTACAACCAAACCACTCCCATTTCCTCCTATTTATTCCAAGCCAGGGAAGGGCCAGTCAGCATCCACGTTTGTTTTGCTTCCCAAGCTGACTCATTGTCCTCCGTTATTCACCTCTCCTATCTGCTCTGCGCATATGCGCATCTGAAACAGGCCCCAGCTGTTCCTCCTCCTCCTCACTCATCTCTGAGTCCAAAGGCAGCTGGGAAATGCCAGACAGCCCTGGCTCTATCTCTATGTCTGACATTGAGCATCCTTCAGAGCCTTCCCCAGGCTCCAGAACTGGCCCAGGTTTTTCCCCAACCTCCTCTTTTGTTCAAGTCTGGTGGGCCCCTACAAGCAGCATCTCTTCTCCTCATTCCCCAAGGTCACCCACATAGTCCCTTTCAAGAGCTGAGCCTTATCGTGCAGGGCCATAAGATATTTCCAAAGTCTTTAGTCTGTGAGTCCAGTTATGTTAGGACATGTGATCCAAAAGTATTGCAACCTTTTGAATAAATTGTGGGATTTGTTCTTGGTGGAATCAATCTTCCTTGCAACTGGAGAAAAAAAAGAGAGAGAGAAAGAAATAGAAAAATGAGTTCAAATAGTAGAGGGACCCTTCTCTACATCTATTGAATTTTCAACCAGCAAGAAATGAATCATTATCAAGTCGTGCTTGGAATATTTCTCCCCCTCCTCAGCCCATCCCATCGTGGTAGCTCATTTGTTTTCGTAGCCTTCTCGGGTGGCATGGGCGAAACGTCTTCCCAAAATTACATCGTATTGTATTGAAAATAGGAATCTTCTGTTTTGTTTGATGGTGCTGACAGGCTCCTGCAAAGGTCACAAGGAGGTAGACAAAAGAGTTCCTACAGGATCATTAATCATTGCCCTGCAGGAAAACGTGGCTTCATTAGATGAGCATGCTGTGTGCAAGTGGCATTGAGGAAAAAATAGAGAGAAAAAAAACCCTATCAACAGAGAAAAAAATGAACTGTATTAGTATTAGCACCACTTTATAAAACCTTTGTAAGACTACATCTGGAATATTGTGTCCAGTTTTGATCATATATATATATTAACATATGATCATATATTAACTAAATTAACTAAAACTAAAACCTAAATGGTTTTTAATTGGGATTTTAAATTTTATGGATTTGGGGTTTTAAATTGGGTAGCCAGTGATTTAATTCTTTTTAATTGTCTTAACTTTTGCATTTGTATGTTTTTTAATTTTGGCTGTTCGCCGCCCTGAGTCCCTTCTGGGAGAAGGGCGGTATACAAATTAAATTAATAATAATAATAATAATAATAATAATATATAATAATAATAATAATAATAATAACTGTACACACACACACACATAAATATATATATATATATATATATATCTTCTTAAGTTTTTGCGGGTGTGTGTATGTAAAAAGTTAAAATCTTGGGTGTTTTCCCACGTCATTATAAGTTTGTTAGTTAAAATGTTTAAAATCCTGGCTAAGATCACAGCTCAGAATCCTGTGATCTTAGCCAGGATTTTAAACATTTTAACTAACAAACTTATAATGACATGGGAAAACACCCAAGATTTTAACTTTTATATCTATCTATCTATCTATCTATCTATCTATCTATCTATCTATCTATCTATCTATCTATCTGTTGTTGAGACTTTAGAAAGAGTGAAGAGAAGAGCAACAAAGATGATTAGTGAAAATAAGCCCTCCCTGAAAATAAGCCCTCCCTGAAAATAAGCCTTCCCTGAAAATATTTAACTTCATGTGCAGCCGGTCCCCATCATTTCCTCTGGTTAGGATTAGGGAGCTGGAAATCAGGTAAGACTGCAAGAGGAGCCCTGTCTTGCTCCACGCACCCCAAAATAATAAGATCTCCCTGAATATAAAGCCAAGCACGTATTTTGGGGTTCAAAAATATATAAGACAGGGTCTTATTTTTGGGAAAACACAGTATTATATTTTTTTTAAACCCTTTGTAAGGATTGCCTCTCCTTCCAATTTAAGAAAGTAAAAACTCTTGAAACGTAGATGTTCAAAAGAGACCTTTTATTAAGCAGAAGTGATAGCCACCCAGTTAAAGCAAGATCTGAATACCCTTAGGCAAGACAAGTAGGATTAAAGCAGTAAAGACCCCTCCCTTTAAGTCAGAATGAAGATTTTAACCAATACACAAGTGTGAAGATGCTTTCTTTACTAGTTTCCCTGAGAACCCAAACAACCATGCATTCACACTGTTATCCTTTAAAGTGAAACAACCCACATGGCTATCATAAACATTCCTCCAGGGCTCTTTGGCACCAGGATATAGGTTGTAAAATATCTGTTGACACAGGCAATGCTAGTAAATCGAATCCAAGTCTCCCCCTTCTTCCAATTGAATGGCAATATCACTTTTAGGGATCTGACACCCTTAAAAAGGAGTGAGTTTCACATACACTTTAAAGTTGAGTTGCATATAATTTTTTCCCCACATTTGTACCTTTTATTATTTTTCTAATGGTAGCCTCAGAAATCTTCCCCTCCCTCTCCCAAACATATCTCACTCAGAATCTGTCATTGTATGCAGGGGTGAAATGCTTCCGGTTCGCTCCGGTTCGGGAAAACCGGTGGTGATAAAAATTACTGGTAGTAAAAAAAATGCTTTAAAAAGTAAAAAAAAAGGTTCCGATGTGCTGTGTGATCATCGGGACCTCTTTTTTTTTTTTTTTTTTACTTTCTTAAAGCATTTTTTTTACTACTGGTTCAGGTGAATAGGTAGTAAAAATACTTTTAAAAAGTTAAAAAAAAAGTTGGTCATGCCCACCCAGTCACATGACCCCCCCCGAAGCCATACCCACCAAGCCACGCCCACAGAACCGGTAGCAACAAATTTTACATTTCACCACTGATTAGCAACGTAGCCAACAACCAGAATTTCTCTAATTTCTGTGTAAAATTTTAAAGAAACAATCACAATGGAAAGGCATATGGGAAAAATCAATACAATTCAAGTTTTTAATTTAAGGGAAAATCGGTATGAAATATTTTGCAGATGGGATATAATTCTGTCAATAATTACAAAAATAGATAAATCTATCTATTTGAAAAAGAAAATTGGCCGTCTTTATAGAATCATACAGCTGGAAAAGACCTTGGAGAACACCTCCAAGGTTCTTGGTATAAGGCAGTGATGGCTAACCTTTTTGCCGTCACGTGCCAAAAGCGGGGGGAAGTTGGGGAGATTGTGTGTGCATGTGCCCACACCCATAATTCAATGTGCCCCATCCCCCCATGCATGCGCGTGTGACCCCCCCCCACTTTTGGCACACGATGGCATGGTGGGCCCACCAATTTTTGCCCTCCCCAGGCTCCAGAGGCTTTCTAGGAATCTGGGGAGGGTGAAAACAGCCTTCCCACCCCCCTGGAGGCCCTCTGGAGGCCCAGAAACACCCTGTTTCCTGACTTCCAGTGGGCCTGGAAGGCCCAAAAATCAGCTGGCCAGCCTGCTGGACTGAGGTAGGGCAACCTCGCATGTCCACAGATATGGATCCATGTGCCACCTGAGACACCTGTGCCATAGGTTCGTCATCACGGATATAAGGTATTCTTTCTTGGGCAGGGTCTCCAAGTCCCTGCACAAGACAGAATACCTTATACCATCCTGGACAAATTGTTGTCCAGTCAATTCTTGAAAACCTCCAGTGATGGAGCATCCACAACTTCCAGTGGCAAGCCGTTGCGCTGATTCATTGTTCTCACTGTCAGGAAGTCACCAACAATGACTTTCTATACCTAGGAACCAAAGTTGAAAAAACCACACAGACGATTTCAGTGCAACCTCAGTTGACCCATCCAAGCAAATGCTGATGACCTAATATCATTATATAGTGAACATGGAAGAAGAATTATAAGAGTGGTGCGGTGGCCTAGAGGTGGAGCTCTCGCCTCACAATCAGGAGGCTGTGAGTTTGATCCTAGGTAGAGGCAGATATTTCTCTCTCTGGGCATGATGAGAGTATATCTGTTGAATATAACTCCGCATTGGTGACAGGAAAGGCATCTGGCCAGTAAATACTTAGCTCCATTCAATTGCTCAGACTCTACCCCGCAAGGGATTATGGGGTCATTAAAAGGAGAATGATGATGGAAGAAGAATTATACAAATTAATGTACAAAGTAAAGAGGAGCCAATCTGGTGTAAGGTTAGAAAGCAGGATGAGTTTCAGCCTCAGCTTAAACACATGACCTGGGCCAGTCACAGCCTCTCAGCCCTAGGAAGGAGGCAATGGCAAACCACTGCTGAAAAATCTTGCCAAGAAAACTTCAGGGATAACTGCTATGATTCAAGAGAAACAAAAAACAAACAAACCAGCTAAAACCTAAAGCAAAAACGTGGTTAAAGGGACAAGATCTGCTGGCCCTCCCAGGTAACCAGACAAGCAACACAACTAGATGAATTAAATCTAGTTTGTTTTAAGGCTATGTTAACAATATTGCAAGTGTCACAGAACAAACTTCCTGCCACCATTTTTAACCACTCAATCAATCCTTCCTAAGTTTCTTTCTCTGACCCTTAAGTCACTGTGGGCTCCTCCCTCTCTTTTCTGATTGATTGCAGCAGTCTTCTGCCTTGGCCTTTGCAGAAGCAAGAAACAGACTCCCTGCAGAGAAAACCTGCTCTTTGTTTACACCTTGGGAATTAACTGCGTTCACCAACAGAAAGTCCAGGCAAGAGTACTGCGAGGAGTTAACTGAAGCAATAGTCCTTATCAGCTCATTATGATAAAATGCAAGGCCTTGAGCTCCCAGCTGGAAGGCTGCAAATTAATTAAGAGAAATAGACAAACTGTTCTATCCCCGTCCCCCACACGCACCCCCACAGACGGCCCGGAGTTAATAAGCCACACAACAAAATCTTTGAAAATAAAGCTGGCAGCAACCCAGTGGCTAGCTGCCAATTCAGACTTTACTCACACAAAACAAAGATTAGACTGCAAGCATTCCAATAAAGCAGTCAAAGTTTCCGCAATACAAGGATTAGTCCAAATGCAGTCTGACAAGGCAGGCAGAAGTCCAGTAATGCAGAGAGCATGGATTATTTCTAGTTTTTGCTCATTACAAACTGAACCAGCCACCACACCTACATTTATACCCTGTGGGGTATGGTCCAGTGACTCAGCTAATCTCTGGCACACCTTCCCCTCTGCTGTGCACGCTTCTCCCTGCGCTTCTGCCGAGGGTCCAGCCAGCACTTATCTCCTTCGTCGCTGTCCACCTGTGGCTGCGGGGACGTGCTTGGCTCTGGGCCTATCTTTTGGCCTTTGGTGTCCTCCGGAGGCATTGCCAGAGAGGAGGCCTCTCTGGAGAGGGAGGCCTTGCCAACTCCTCTCCCTCACTCTCAGAGTCTGCATCTGTCGATAGCCCAGGCTCAGGCAACGGAGCCACAACACAAACCTCAGTTCTGGCAAGGCAGTCTTTGTCGCACGAAACACACAAGGGGCAAACTTTCTAGAAATACAAACGGTTGTCTGCTACAACCAAACCACTCCCATTTCCTCCTATTTATTCCAAGCCAGGGAAGGGCCAGTCAGCATCCACGTTTGTTTTGCTTCCCAAGCTGACTCATTGTCCTCCGTTATTCACCTCTCCTATCTGCTCTGCGCATATGCGCATCTGAAACAGGCCCCAGCTGTTCCTCCTCCTCCTCACTCATCTCTTGAGTCCAAAGGCAGCTGGGAAATGCCAGACAGCCCTGGCTCTATCTCTATGTCTGACATTGAGCATCCTTCAGAGCCTTCCCCAGGCTCCAGAACTGGCCCAGGTTTTTCCCCAACCTCCTCTTTTGTTCAAGTCTGGTGGGCCCCTACAAGCAGCATCTCTTCTCCTCATTCCCCAAG
Organism: Pantherophis guttatus; assembly: GCF_029531705.1. The sequence continues at coordinate 1,831,842 of NW_026844029.1, read as the reverse complement.
GTCACCCACATAGTCCCTTTCAAGAGCTGAGCCTTATCGTGCAGGGCCATAAGATATTTCCAAAGTCTTTAGTCTGTGAGTCCAGTTATGTTAGGACATGTGATCCAAAAGTATTGCAACCTTTTGAATAAATTGTGGGATTTGTTCTTGGTGGAATCAATCTTCCTTGCAACTGGAGAAAAAAAAGAGAGAGAGAAAGAAATAGAAAAATGAGTTCAAATAGTAGAAGGGACCCTTCTCTACATCTATTGAATTTTCAACCAGCAAGAAATGAATCATTATCAAGTCGTGCTTGGAATATTTCTCCCCCTCCTCAGCCCATCCCATCGTGGTAGCTCATTTGTTTTCGTAGCCTTCTCGGGTGGCATGGGCGAAACGTCTTCCCAAAATTACATCGTATTGTATTGAAAATAGGAATCTTCTGTTTTGTTTGATGGTGCTGACAGGCTCCTGCAAAGGTCACAAGGAGGTAGACAAAAGAGTTCCTACAGGATCATTAATCATTGCCCTGCAGGAAAACGTGGCTTCATTAGATGAGCATGCTGTGTGCAAGTGGCATTGAGGAAAAAATAGAGAGAAAAAAAAACCCTATCAACAGAGAAAAAAATGAACTGTATTAGTATTAGCACCACTTTATAAAACCTTTGTAAGACTACATCTGGAATATTGTGTCCAGTTTTGATCATATATATATATTAACATATGATCATATATTAACTAAATTAACTAAAACTAAAACCTAAATGGTTTTTAATTGGGATTTTAAATTTTATGGATTTGGGGTTTTAAATTGGGTAGCCAGTGATTTAATTCTTTTTAATTGTCTTAACTTTTGCATTTGTATGTTTTTTAATTTTGGCTGTTCGCCGCCCTGAGTCCCTTCTGGGAGAAGGGCGGTATACAAATTAAATTAATAATAATAATAATAATAATAATAATAATAATAATAATAATAATAATAACTGTACACACACACACACATAAATATATATATATATATATATATATCTTCTTAAGTTTTTGCGGGTGTGTGTATGTAAAAAGTTAAAATCTTGGGTGTTTTCCCACGTCATTATAAGTTTGTTAGTTAAAATGTTTAAAATCCTGGCTAAGATCACAGCTCAGAATCCTGTGATCTTAGCCAGGATTTTAAACATTTTAACTAACAAACTTATAATGACATGGGAAAACACCCAAGATTTTAACTTTTATATCTATCTATCTATCTATCTATCTATCTATCTATCTATCTATCTATCTATCTATCTATCTGTTGAGACTTTAGAAAGAGTGAAGAGAAGAGCAACAAAGATGATTAGGGGACTGAAGGCTCAATCATATTTTCATTTATTTATTTATTGGTTCGATTTATATGCCGCCCTTCTCCGGAGACTCAGGGTGGTTTACAATGTGTTAAGCAATAATAGCCTTCATACTTTTGTATGAAGTATGGTTGCAGGAATCAGATATGATTAGTCCAGAGGTGGGTTTCAGCAGGTTCTGACCAGTTCTGGAGAACCGGTAGCAGAAATTTTGAGTAGTTGGAAGAACTGGTAAATACCATCTCTGACTGGCCCTGCCCCCATCTATTATCTGCTTCCTGAGTCCCAGTTCATCGGGAGAAAATGGGGATTTTGTAGTAACCTTCCCCTGCCACGCCCACCAAGCCACACCCACAGAACCGGTAGTAAAAAAATTTGAATCCCACCACTGGGTTAGTCCAAAGGAAAGGAAGACAACATGACATGACATGATAGCAGCATTCCAGTATTTGAGGGGTTGCCCCAAAGAGGAGGGGGTCAACTTCTTTTCCAAAGCAACAGGAGGCAAGACAATGGATGGAAACTAATCAAGGAGAGAAGCAACCTAGAACTAAGGAGAAACTTCATGACAGTGAAAACAATTAATCAGCGGAACAACTTGCCTCCAGAAGTTGCAAATGCGCCATCACTGAAAGCAACCGAAATCTAAAGATTTCAAAAAAGAGACTGGGCAACCATTTGCCTGGAATGAAATAAGGTCTCTTGTTTGAGCTGGGGGTTGGAGTAGAAGACCTCTAAGGTCCCTTCCAACACTGTTATTCTGTATTCTGTATGCCTCTTTGGCAAGAAACATAAATATGAAAATGCAAAAGGTATGCCAGTTTCTCCCTATTGATTTGTGCATAGACCTCTAGGTAGGACAAGTCTTATATCTCCTTTGTTGGTTACGGGGAAATGTCCATTGAAACCATTCTCTTTTAGATAAAAGTTTCAAAACTTTTTTTTTTAAAGGCTATCCATATAATCTTAAAAATACTAGTAATCCATTGAGTTAAATTATTCCTAACTCTTAAAACTTATATCTTGAAGAATGTCTTATTAAAGGTATTAAGAGATTTTAAAAGGTTTAACTTAAAATAATATATTTTTTTTCTTTTCTTTTAAAAATGTCAGATGTAAATGCCTTATTCTCCAATGTGTAAATAATGTATATATGGAACATCAGAGGTTAACTTATTCTTTGGACTTTAATGTATTCATAACTTACCACTCCCATTCCTAGCTCCACCCCTTGTATATATAAGGAGCCACCCTCACCATTCTCGTCGCTTCTACCTTGAATATTCAGTGAATATAGAATGCCTATCATAATTAAAAAGAAATATATTTAAAGCTCTAACTCCTATTATCTTTATTGAGTCTGATCCTGAAAATATTGCAACAAAAAAGATAGGCTTTAAAGAAAGTTTTAAAATGTTTAATTTAGAATTTTAAAAGGGGAGGCTGATGAATAATTTTTAAAAGAGGAGTTAAAAAGTGTGAGGGAGTTTTGAATCTTGTAGTAAATTAGTATATTTTAGCTTATGCTTGTTTAATGTTACACCCTGTTTTTGCTCTGGGAAGTCGGGCGGGAGGGGAGGGGGGGTTGAAGGTTGTTGGGGATAAAATTGTTGTTTAATTTTTAATAAAACTAAAAGATAGATAATAGAGAAGTAAGAAATGTGGGGGAAATGTCATAATAAAGGAAATGATAATATTAAGATATGATAAATATTGGAGGAGTAAAAAGAAGATACAAAAGATGTACTCAGAAAATGTATTGAATGATTGGTTATGTATTGTTTGTTTGTTTATAAAATAAAAACTTTTAAATAGATATATCAAAAGCTAAAAAAAAGAAAAAAAAGAAACCATTATCTTTTGTGCAACACATATGAAAACATGAACATCAGAGCTTTCATTGGATTCACCTAACATAATGTTGGCTACCTTGATTAGAAAAAGCAAATTGTTATCCCGTTGGTAAATCGGTTGGTAAATTCTCTATTGGCATAAATACTCCACAAGTAAGATCAGCATCCAGCAATTTTTCAGGGCACCTTTTGGGATTAAAATACCAACCAAGGGCAGCTGCAATAATAATGGAAATCTTTTCAAGACTTTGCAAACAAGTGTTGAGGGATATAGTCTTTGGATATACGCCAGTTGTATGGTCATAATTTCTACTGTAAACAAATATGTCTATGGGACAGGATTATACGGTAACTTGGCCCTATTCCAGAAGGAGAAAAATTGAAGTTGGTGCTTTACATCAAGTAGTTAGAGCTGCATTACCGGTTTATTTTGCATCAATTCTGGTGAATTATTTTACCCCTTTGTTCCAGGGGTGAAATCCAGCAGGTTCTGACAGGTTCTGGAGAACTGGTAGCGGAAATTTTGAGTAGTTTGTTGAACCGGCAAATACCACCTCTGGCTGGCCCCAGGAGTGGGGAGGGAATGGGGATTTTGCAATATCCTTCCCCCAGGAGTAGGGAGGGAATGGGGATTTTGCAGTACCTTTCCCCTGGAGTGGGGTGGAAGTGGAGATTTTGCAGTATCCTTCCCCTGCCATGCCCACCAAGCAATGCCCACCAAGCCATGCCCACAGAACCGATAGTAAAAAAAAATTGGATTTCACTACTGCTTTGTTCCTTTAATTGACTCTGATTTTGTGTATTATGGAGTAAAAGACTGGGGACAGGGTGGATATTAAAAACTTGATCTCCAAACACAACCACAAGTACATCCACAGCATTAGTAAAGTCATCCCCAAGAAGATCCACTCCAAACAGGAGTTTCAAAGTCCACATGACCAGCAAATCTACTCAACACATATTAGGTCAGCAGTGGTGTGGTCTGCCAACAGCCTGCAGAGCTGGCAGCAGAGTTGGACAGCGATGAAGCTGAGGAGGAACATGGGCCAGTCCTGGAGGCTGGTGAAGTCCCGGATGAGAGCTCTGCGTTAGAGGCAGAGATGGGTCCAGGGCCATCGGGGAGTGAGATGAGGACTCTGGAGCCTACAGAAGCTTACAGTAGAGAGGCAGAGGAACAGGAGGAGCCTGTTCCTAGTGCACGTATGAGAAGAGCTGCCAGAAGGTAGGAGAATGCTCTCTACATGGGGCTCCCCTTGAAAAGCAACCGGAGGCTCCAACTGGTCCAGAATGCAGCCGTGCAGGTGGTTATGGGCGCAACTCATTGTGCACACGTGACAGCCCTCCTGCGCGAGCTGCACTGGCTCCCAGTGGTCTTCCGGATGCGATTCAAGGTGTTGGTTACCACCTTTAAAGCGCTCCATGGCATTGGACCTGGGTATCTTCGAGATCGTCTTCTGCCACCAGTGGCCTCCCACCGGCCAGTCCACTCCCACAGAGAGGGTCTCCTCAGGGTGCCATCGGCCAAATTATGTCAGCTGGTGACACCCAGGGCGAGGGCCTTCACTGTGGGAGCCCCTGCCCTTTGGAATGAACTGCCCCCAGAAATGTGTAAGATCTCCGACCTCCGTGTATTTTGGAACTTAAAAGATCCTTAAAAGGACCGTGGGGTTGTGTGTGAAGCCAGGAGATCCTCGTGGATGTCTGGCTACCAGTCCGTCTGTTACTCATTTAGCACCACCCAGGAGGCACATGTGACTTAAGGATTGCCACGGACGCGAGTAACTTTGCCTCCCTCCCACAGTATTTTGAATACTGTGCACCTAAATGGATAAACAGCTCACATACAGGACTTATTGACGTTCAACTTAACCATACGATGAGGCTAATTACTGGGTGCATAAAACCTACACCTAGTTACTGGTTACCAGTTCTTAGCCACATACTCCCCCTGCACTTACGATGACAAGAAGCTCTCATTCGGGAGTATAGTAAGATCCTGTTAAATTCCTCTCTACCCATACATGGATACATTCCTGATCTCTTAAGATGCCGATTAAAGTCAAGAAACCCACCAATCTTGACAGCGCGTAAATTGATGGCCAATCATCAGAACACCACACAAAAGTGAATGGAGGCGTGGAATAGCTGTTCCCCCCAAGATGTCTCCGAGCATATCAGTCCTAGTAGTATACCTCCAGGATTTAGCCTACCCCGACACATATGGGTGACATATAACAGAATTAGAACAACCCATGAGGTGTGTGCTGACTCCCTGTGTAAATGGGGAAAGACACCTTCAGCACAATGTGATTGCGGGGCCCCTCGACAGACTATCCAGCATATAGTGAGGGAATGCCCTAAGAGAAGGTATCCAGGAGATTCTAGGGACTTCCTCTGCATAACAACGGCAGCTACTGACTGGATCTCCAAACTCGACATTAAACTTTGAAATGTTATTTCTGTTTTCCTTTTAGGTTTTCTTACTGTTTTTTTTATTGTTTTAATTGTTTTTAACCTGTAAAAACCAAGTGTTTTAATACTGTGTGTGACCAACCATACGCTAAATAAATAAATCCGTGTATTTTGCTGTGCCCTCAAAACCTTGTTGTTCCGCCAGGCCGGGCTATCAATGTAAAGATTTTAATTGGTTTTAAATGTGGGGTTTTAAATTTGGGGGTTTTATAATTGAGCCAATTATTTAATAATTTTAATTATTTTTAAATTTTGTCTGTCTTTGTGCTTTTAATCAGGCTGTACACCGCCCTGAGTCCTTCGGGAGAAGAGCGGTATAGAAATAAAATTATTATGATTATGATTATGATTATTATTATTATTAAAACTACTGAAAGGACTGTGTTGTAGACTGGAGATAGATGATGGTTTTTCTGGTTTTTCTTTGAAGACGTTTCTCTTCTCATCCAAGAAGCTTCTTCAGCTCTGTAGTGTATAGCTAAATGTCTATGGAGATTCTCAGTCATCCAGGTCATGATTGTCCCCAAGATGCCTTTTTCAAGAGGCAACTAGACTTTCTTGCTTTTCGTTGAAGACATTTTGCTTCTCCTCCAAGAAGCTCCTTCAGCTTATTTCTTATTGTTCCAGAAGGTTTACTTTTTAATATAATGGGTTACTCCAGAACAACCAGTTTAGTATGATCTAAAATGACAGCTGTTGCATACCCCTACTTTGGAATCTCTTTAGAACTCAGAAGCATTCTAAGAAATTAAAAGGAGGGATAGATATAGTCCATAACTTCCTTTTCCTTCTGGTTCTCTGGGTATTTTGTGCTTGGCCATAATGCCAATTTGGGAGGGTGTCTGTTTGATGGCCTCTGTTAAGGATATTGTTGTTGTGTTACCAACCAGCAGAGTGTAGAGCACAGAGAAACGTTGCTGAGAGCAATGAATAAGAGATGTGCAAACTGGTTTATCAAAAGTTTACTTTATAGTGAAAAAACAATTTCATAGTCTTTAAATCAATCCAAGTCTTTGCCAGTTAAATCAGTCCAGTGATACAAAAACTCTTCTTTCCACACAAACAGTAGTTGGTTAGAATAACAAGTTCACTCTGGTAACAAACCACAATGGTAGCAGATCCATCCAACGATGATAGCACAATGGTAACAACTCCTCACACAATGGTAGCTTATCATCAACAGAATATGTTATAGTACCTTTCTTAAATACGTTTACAACCAGTGATTATCTAATTACAGCATGACTCAACATTACAATGAATCAGCAGTAAAACTTTAAAGTCACACAATACATATTCATATTAAAGTCACAGAACACATATATTGCCTGGACAACTTGTTAGGCTCAAACCATATCCTAACAGCCTCAAAATTGGGTTCACTGGTAAGGATACTTATCTGGAGTGGGCTCCTGGGGGTTCGCAGATATTCGGGAGAAACTCTAGCTAAGATTCTGTGCAGTTCAGAGAACCCCCAAATCCTACTCCTGGCTGGCCACGCTCACCCTGCCCCTCCCAGGAGTCTCCACGCGGCCCATTTTTGATGCAGGTAAGTGCAGGGTGCACGCCGAGGCTCGGGGAGCCTCGGCAAAAAATGGGCCTACTGGAAGTTTGGGAAGGCCTCCAGAGGGCCTCCGCTATCCCAGAGGCTCGAGGAAAGCCTCAGGAGCATGGGGAGGGCAAAAAGCCCCCCCCCATGGTGCAGGAGGCCGACTAGGCCACGCCCACCATGGCCACGCCCACCCAGCTACTGGGCAAATGACCCCTTGCTAAAATTTTTGAAGCCCACCCGTGATACTTATATAAAGAACTGCATCTTTAATTATGTAAGAATAAATATGTGCACAAAGTGAGTCCAAGGTAATAAAAACAGGTTCTCTGCCATTCTTTTTCTGGTTTTGAAATGTGTGGCGTGTTTCCAAGGATGTTACCCAATAACTCCAACACGAATTGTTCTTGGATCAAAGTTCTTTATTAATCAGTTATTTCTCTTACAGGTGAACGTCTGGAAGTGGACCTGGATCCCTGGACCCCACCTTATATACCTGGGAGGCGGAGATAAGGTAAGGAGGGATCAGGGGAAGGGCCAGGTGAGTGAATGGAGTTAACCCTTACTCTGCCATGGGGAAGCAATGTTAGGCATTTATATGTAACAAAATGCCCCAGTGAAAACACCTTCTTTTTTTTTATCCTTTGGTGCTATGAAACAACTTAGCGTGATAAAACAAATTTACATTACACGTTTCTTAAGAAGCTCATACATTTTATCTGAGTGCTTGGAGGCAGGGTGGAAATGACACCAGTATTCATCAGAACACTCTTAAAAGATCTCTTTATTGCTGCTTACTTCTTTCACGCTAATAGATAGCGAAGATGGCTTTACAATCAGTTTAAGGCTAGCATCAATTTTCAGGAGTTCTGGAGAGCTTTTTAAGGGGGAGAAGGATTCCTCAGGATTGTTTTCTTTCTCCGGTGTTGACTGGATCTCCGCTATCCATCAATCGGAAACCAATTTAATGCATTTAACTCAAGGTCTTTCATAGGTAACAATGCTGAACCTTCTAATGTAACAATGGGTCTTAGATTTTTTTTGTTCAGAATTGAGTGCGGCACAACCAAAGCTAATATAGTCCTTGGTTGTATAAACAGAAGCGTAGAATCAAAACCACATGAAGTATTAGTACCGCTTTATAAAACCTTAGTAAGACCACTCTGAGAATACTGCATCCACTTCTGGTCACTACATTACAAAAAAAAAAACCCAACATGTTGAGTTTTTGGAAAAAGTGCAGAGAAGAACAACTAGGATGATTAAAGGCCTGGAGACAGTAGTGGGATTCACTGGTTGTAACAACCGGTTTCCTTCGCGTGCCCTCCAGAGGCCGCAAATGGGCCCATTTCCGGACTTCCAGTACTTCCGGTAGGCCTGTTTTTTGCCCTCCCCAGAGGCTCTCTCCAGAGGCTTTCCCGGAGACACGAGGAGGGCGAAAACGGCCTCCCCCAAGCTCTGGAGGCCCTCCAGAGACCAGAAATGGGCCCTTTTCTGGACTTCCAGTACTTCTGGTAGGCCCATTTTTGGCCCTCCCCAGGCTCCAGAGGCTTTCCTGGAGCCTCCAGGAGGGTGAAAACAGCCTCCCCAGGGCTCCGGAGGCCCTCCGGAGGCCAGAAACAGGCCTGTTTCCAGACTTCCGATAGGCCCATTTTTTGCTCTCCCAGAGCTTCCACGCACACCCTGCACTTACCTGGCATTCAAAACGGGCTGCGTAGAGAATCCTGGGAAGGGCGGGGTAGGGTGGGCAGGATCAGCCAGTCCTTGGAACAACCGGTTCACCGAACAAGATTAAAATTAACATCTGGTTTGCCCAAACCGGTCCGAACCGGCTGAATCCCACCCCTGCCTGGAGACTAAAACAGATGAAGAATGATTGCAGGAACCGGGTATGGCCAGTCTAGAGAAAAGAAGGACTAAGGGTGACATGATGGCAGTATTCCAGTATTTGGGGGCTGCTACAAAGAAGAGGGGGGTCAACCTCTTTTAGAAAGCACCAGAGGGCAGGACAAGAAACAATGGATGGCAGCTAATTACGAAGAAGCAATGTGGAATTAAGGAGAAACTTCCTAACAGTGAGAAAAATTAACCAGTGGAACAGCTTGCCTCATGAAGTTGTGGGTGCTTCGTCACTGAGGGTTTTGAAGAAGAGACTGGACAGCCACTTGTCTGAAATGGCCCAGGGGTCTCCTGCTCCTCCATGGTCCCTTCCACCTCTATCCTGATTGAGTGTTTGTCAGAATCCACGTTACTGTAGTGCATCAAAAGAAGCCAATCTTTTCCATTTCTGATTCTCAATTTCTGTAACATGTAACGTTTCATTGTACAGGTTGGTCAATGGTGAACATTTTGCATTTGTAAAAAGCAGGGATGCAATCCATGACTTTGAACTTTAGGTGAGCCACAATGACACTGATTTAATTTTTTAATGTATATATTTATTATACTTGATTGCCTATTTGTACCCTATGACTATCATTAAGTGTTGTACCTTATGATTCTTGACGAATGTATCTTGTCTTTTTATGTACACTGAGAGCTTATGCACCAAAGACAAATTCCTTGTGTGTCCAATCACACTTGGCCAATAAAGAATTCTTTCCTTCCTTCCTTCCTTCCTTCTTTCTTTCTTTCTTTCTTTCTTTCTTTCTTTCTTTCTTTCTTTCTCTATCTTTTATCAATGGGAATAAAATACAAAACAGAAAAAGCATACACCCACAGCTATTCAGGGGTAGGCTTCTGGGGGTTCACACGGATTCAGGAGAACCTCTAGCTAAGATTCTGTGCAGTTTGGAGAACCCCCAAATCCCACTCCTGGCTGGCCCCTCCTGCCCCTCCCCTCCCCTCCCAGGAGTCATTGTGGCTTATTTCTAGGAACTTACCCAATAACTCCAAACACAGGATGCAGTGAATCAATTCTCTTTATTAATCAATATTTCAATTACAGGTATGTGGCTGGAAGTGACCTCTGGATGCCTGGACCACGTCTTAAGTACCTGGGAGGCGGAGCTGAGGTAAGGAGGGGTCAGGGGAGGATCTAGGTGGATGTGGTGTTAACCCTTATCATGCCTGGGGATGGACAACAGTGGGCATTTATACACAACAGTCATCACATGGCCCATTTTGGATGCAGGTAAGATGCACACACGGAGGCTTGGGGAAGGCAAAAAACGGGGCTACCGGAAGTTTTGGAAAGCCAGAAATGGGCCCGTTTCCGGCCTCCAGAGGGCCTCTGGAGTCTGAGGAGGCTGTTTTTGCCCTCCTGGAGACTCAAGGAAAGCCTCCAGAGTCTGGGGAGGGCAAAAATTCCTCCCCTGCCATTGTGCAGGAGGCTGACTAGGCCATGCCCACCCAAGAAAACCCCTTGCTAAAATTTTTGAAGTCCACCCCTGCACAAGCGGTATATAAGTTTAAGTGCTATTGCTATTTCCTTTTAGCAGCACCCAGACAAGTCCCATCATATTGACCTAAAAGTATTGACATAGTCAAGATTTCTTAAGGTTAGCTTTCAAATGTTAAGCGCAGCTAAGAAGTTCTCGGAGTCTGCCTCTCCATTTCATTCTGCTTTAACCCATATCTCTGCTTCTGTCTCTTGTAACAGGAAAGGCTGCCTTTCGGTTTGATGACTCGACATCGAAGAATATTAACTTTTATTATGTCTTATTCACGCTGTTCAACATACTGCAGAGGTGATGAGTAAGCATCCTTAGGGTGGCATTATTGAGCAGTCTCTTTTTAAAATATTTTTTTTTTCCCTTTCCAGGACTCACATTCATGGTTTTCTTTTCCTTGGCATACTCAGACATATTACTGAAACTCCCCAGTGGAGATTGAAAGGAGGGTGGTGAAGAATATAGAGGAAATAAAAACTGATTTAAAAAGACATGTCCATTCAGCTTAGGGGAAACCATGTGGCTTTTTATATATATCCAGAACAATTTGAAATATTTTTCTTATCCTATTGCACCTCCAGGAACCTTAATAGTTTTGGCAGCCAAGTGCCTTCTAATCTTGTTAATGGTCGCTATCTTTGCCCAATGTAGCACTAGGTTTATTAATAGGTCCTTGAGTCCGGAGGGGGGGAAAATGGAATCTCTGGAACATAAGTAATTCCATTCTTTGTTGTCTTTTTAAGCCTGATTGTGTTGCAGAAAAATCTGACCTGTGCGAAACATGGCATTGAGACACCATTAGTAAAAGGTGAATAAGGTAGGCTGATGGCAAAAGATATTCCTTTGACTTATTCTTTTGTCATCCCTTTCTCTGCAAACTCAGCATGGGGGACAGCAACAGCTAGCAGGGGAGAAGCATCACCTGAGCCTAACTCTAGTTATGTCTTTGTGTCTAGTTGGTCTGATGTGCAGTGCTCTATAGCATCGTTTTGAGGGTAGGCGTTGAAACAGTTTATGTCCAGGATGCGAGGGGTCTGTAAATATTTTCACAGGCCTCTTTTTGATTCGTGCAGGATACAGGTCCTCAATGGAAGGCAGGTTGGTAGCCATTGTTTTTTCTGCAGCTCTAATTATCCGTTGAAGTTTATGTTCTGCCCAACAGTGATGAGTACAGAGAAGACTCAGGTTTCTTTTGGCAGGAAGGGGAACAACAATCTGAACTGTACCCAGTGCATCAGCATATAACAGTAAGCTTTATTAATTTGATTTGTCCAATTTGTACTCTGCTTTTTTTTTTTTCTTCCCAGGAGCTCAAGGTAGCTTACATGAAGATTCTGAGATGTGCTGAGCTGACAATCACCCAGTGTTTTAAGCAAGGGGGGAAAAAAATATAACATACGGTAGGTATGACAAGTATGATATATTATCAAAAATCTTGTAAGACTTTTCTATGACTGGTGCTGTCTGGATGGTGAAATATGCAGAAGAAATCTGACATATCAGAAGCGTTTTGATTTTCTTTCACATATATTAACTCCAGAATCATTCCGTCCTCCCTTCCCATGCCCTCTTTAGATTTTGTAGGTATTTAGAACATAGGAAATTGAATAATAGAGTTGGAAAACACCTCAGAGATCTTCTAATCCAACCACCTGCTTGAGACTCTATCACATTTCCGAAAAATGGAATAGAATAGAATTCTTTATTGGCCAAGTGTGATTGGTCACACAAGGAATTTGTCTTTGGTGCATGCGCTCTCGGTGTACATAAAAGAAAAGATACGTTCATCAAGAATCATAAAGTACAACACTTAATGATAGTCATAGGGTACAAATTATATTAGGAAACAGTCAATATAAATCGTAAGGATATCAGCAACAAGGTTACAGTCATGCAGGCATAAGTGGGAGGAGATGGGTGATGGGAAGGATGAGAAAATTAATAGTAGTGCAGATTTAGTAAATAGTTTGACAGTGTTGAGGGAATTATTTGTTTAGCAGAGTGATGGCATTCAGGAAAAAACTGTCCTTGTGTTTAGTTATTCTGGTGTGCAGTGCTCTATAGCGTCGTTTTGAGGGTAGGAGTTGAAACAGTTTATGTCCAGGATGCGAGGGGTCTGTAAATATTTTCACAGCCCTCTTTTTGACTTGTGCAGTATACAGGTCCTCAATGGAAGGCAGGTTGGTAGTAATGACTCTTCTTTTTTTGAAAGCCTCCTGTGATGGATCACCCGCAACTTCTGAAGGCAAGTTATTCCATTGGTTGATTGCTCTCACTCTTAGGAAATTTCTCCTGAGTTCTAGGTCGCTTCTCTCCTTGGTTAGTTTCCATCCATTGTTTTTTTGTCTTCGGTACTTTGGAAAATAGTTTGACTTCCTTGTCTTTGTAGGAGCCTCTCAAATATTGGAACAGTGCTATCATATCACCCCGTAATCCTTCTTTTCATTAGACTAGACATACCCAATGTCAACTCGCAAAGCATCCCTGTCCTGCTTTCGAGTTTCCATAGGCAAGGGGGATGGGAAACTGATGAAGCGGCACAGCAGCCAAAAACAAAAGCACATTCCAGACATATCTCTCTCAAGGCTGTCTTCCAGGGTTACCCAGAGTGGACGGAGGGGAGTGGTTTCTACAACCTGCAAAGATGCTCCATTGGCAAATGTGATTGATTACACACCTTGGGGGGAGGGGGGAAACAGGGTCATGATTAGGGCTGTAAATTACATGGGGTCAGATTTGGCTTCATTTGGGTACATGCTGACATGGAGCTCCTAATAAATAACTGGATTTCTTTTGAAGCTTGGCTCGAGGCACATGATTTAATTAGGACATCCATCGGAATTCTGACACCCAATTCCTGTAACCGTTTTTCATATATTTTAGCCTCCAGTCCCCTAATCATTTTTGTTGCTCTTCTCTGCACTCTTTCTAGAATCTCAACATCTTTTTTGTATTGTGGTGACCAGAACTAGATGCAGTATTCCAAGTGTGGTTCTTTAACAAGGGACTAGTTGTTCATAACAACCACAAGCAGATGCAAACAAACATATGCTTACATAAGAAAGAAGTTTGGAGAATTTTTTTTTTAATGGAAGCTTGTTCCATGATCAGACAAGTAGATTGGAGACCAACGAAAGAGATGGACTCTGAGGTCATTATTTTCTTATTCTTACATTGTACAGCTAATCCTCAATTTATGACCATTACTGAGCCCAAAATTTATGTTAATTATTGAAGTGAATTATTGAAGCCCCATTTTACGACTTTTCTTGCCACATTTGTTAAGTGAATCACTGCAGTGGTTAAGTTAGTAACATGGTAGTTTAAGTGAATCTGGTTTTCCCCGTTGACTTTGCTCTTCAGAAGGTCGTAAAAGAGGATTACACGCTTCAGGGATGCTGCAGCCATCATAAATGTGAGTCAGTTTGTCAAGCATCTGAATTTTGATCTCATGACCATGGGGATGTTACGAGTGGTACAGTGGCCTAGAGGTGGAGGTCTCGCCTCACAATCGGGAGACTGTGAGTTTGATCATAGGTAGCGGCAGATATTTCTCTCTCTGGGCACAATGAGAATATATCTGCTGCGAACTCCGCATTGGAGACAGGAAGGGCATCCGGCCAGCAAACACTCAGCTCCATTCAGTTGCCTCGACTCCACCACTATTCAAGGGATTAAAAAGGTAAAGGTTCCCCTCACATATATATGCCAGTCGTTCCCGACTCTAGGGGGCGGTGCTCATCTCTGTTTCTAAGCCAAAGAGCCAGCGCTGTCTGAAGACGTCTCTGTGGTCATGTGGTCGGATAAGAGCCGAGGTGGCGCAGTGGTTAGAGTGCAGTACTGCAGCTACTTCAGCTGACTGCTAGTTCAGCAGATCAGAGGATCAAATCTCACCAGCTCAAGGTTGACTCAGCCTTCCATCCTTCCGAAGTGGGTAAAATGAGGACCCAGATTGTTGGGGGCAATATGCTATTTAGTATACTGTCTTTGGTGTAAGCCACCCAGAGTCCTCAGAGAGTGGGCGGCATAGAAATATGACTAATCAATTAAATAAATAAATAAATAAATAAATAAATAAATAAATAAATAAATAAACAAACAAACACTGAAGGTGCATGGAACGCTGTTACCTTCCCTATTTTTCTACTTACATTTTTTACATGCTTTCAAACTGCTACCCTGTTTTCCCCAAAATAAGACATCCCCTGATAATAAGCCCAATCGGGCTTTTGAGCGCATGGCAATAAGGCCAAGCACTTATTTCAGGGTTCAAAAAAATATAAGACAGGGTCTTATTTTTGGGGAAACACGGTAGGTTGGCAGAAGCTGGGACAAGTAACGGGAGCTCACTCCGTTACGCAGCACTAGGGATTACGGGATCATAAAAAAAAAAAATCACGGAGATGCTACATGTCACTTTTTTCAGTGTCATCATTAACTTCAAACGGTCACTAAATGAACTGTTGAAAGTCGAGAACTGCCTGTAGCAATACAATAGGAAACATGCAAAAAAAATTTTTTTTACCCCTAACTGAACTCTATCTGCAGATCTGTAGGAGAAGGAAACAAGGGCAAAAATGGAAAATGGCTTCTTTGCTATTTCTACTCCCTCTCTGACACGCACCATATGCTAGCTTTTTTTTTTTCGGGAGGTGAAAAGGAACAAGCTCGCCGAGCAAGTGACAAGATGTTTCATTGTTTTCTTTTATTTCCCTTCCATTTCCAGCTCAGATCTCACAGCTGCTTCAGAGGTGACAAACAATTAATTTAGTGCCCAGCTGTTAAATATTTACTCCTTTTTGATACACTGCTCAAGATTCACTTTGGCAGCTATAATTATGGCTGAAAGAGGAAAAAGGAGCCGTGGTAAATTCATACAGTTGTCGTCTTTTATTCCTCATCTTCCACCTAGTTTAGTGGCTAGTTTAGTCAAGAAAGATTAGGAACCCTTGCACACAAAACACAACCCACAACTCACAACAACACACACATACAAATCTCCCTGACATAATTCAGCTGGATTCACCTGTATTTAATGGCACTTGGGAACCGGCCTATTCAACTGGCATTTGATGAACTACCAAATTTTGGATGATATTTAGAGCGTAATAAATGCTAACATGTATTTGTTTGAGTGAACAGGGCTTATGTACTCTAGACCAGTGATGGCTAATCTTTTTGCCATCGCGTGCCAGGAGCGGGGGGGAGGAGGGGTCGCGCGCACGCGTGCCCACACCCATAATTCTATGCGCCCCACCCCCACTCATGTGCACGCTAACCCCCTGTTCATGGCACTTGGTGGCACAGTGGGCCCGGTAGGCCTGTTTTTCTCTCTCCCCAGGCTCCAGAGCTTTTCTAGGAGCTTGGGGAGGGCAAAAATAGCCTTCCCCACCATCCCCGAGTTCTTGTGGTTGTAAAAAAATGCTTTCAAAAGGCTCTGACAATCCCAGCTGAGTTGCCTGATCAGCAGAGGCTTTTTTTTCTTTTAAATGCCTCTGTTGATCAGGCAACTGAGCTTGGATCGTCAGAGGCATTTAAAAGAAAAAAAGCCTCTGCCGATCGGGCAACTCAGCTTGGATCGTCAGAGCCTTTTAAAAGAAAAAAAGCCTCCGCCGATTGGGCAACTCAGCTTGGATCGTCAGAGGCATTTAAAAGAAAAGAAACCTCTGCCGATCGGGCAACTCCACTTGGATCGTCAGAGGCTTTTAAAAGAAAAAAAGCCTCCGCCGATCAGGCAACTCAGCTGGGATCATCAGCTGATGATCCCTTTGATGATCCCAGTTGAGTTGTGCGATCATCAGAGGCTTTTTTTTTACTTTTAAAAGCATTTTTTTGGCAGAAGAGGTTGTAGAAAAAATGCTTTTAAAAATTAAAAGAAAAAGCCTTTGATGATTGTGCAGCTCAGCTGGGCATGCGGGGTGGGGGGCAGGGATTTTTGCTACTGGTTCTCTGAACCACCCGCCTCCATCGCTACCAGATTGGGCGATCTGGTCCGAACCGGGAGCATTTCATCCCTGCTTTATATCGATAAGAAACTTTATTTTTCTAGCCAACCAGAAGAACAAATGGTAGTATTACTAATGATGTTTATTATTGTTATTATTACTATCTGTCTGGGCAAGATCCTTTTTGTCCCAAGCTGCTAGACAGTGGCAAACAATCTAATTTAGCCAAGGGGCTAGCCTGAAAAAATAACAGGGTTCTTTGGAATGGATTGGGACAACTAGGTGTAGTAAACTCATCACAACTAACTCGCTGCAGCCAACTCAGCACAGAGAAAGTTAACTGAGAAATTTTGGTGCACGAATTTCAGTTCTGGTTTTGCTATATTGTAACCCAGTTGGCAAAAGGGATTTGGTGGCTCAGTTGCTAAGATGCTGAGCTTGTCGATCAGAAGGTTGGCAGATCAGCGGTTTGAATCCCTAGTGCCGCATAACGGGGTGAGCTCCCATTACTTGTCCCAGCTTCTGCCAACCTAAAAGTTCGAAAGCACGTAAAAGATGCAAGTAGAAAAAGAGGGACCACCTTTGGTGGGAAGGTAACAGCATTCCATGCACCTTTGGCATTGAGACATGCCGGCCACATGACCACGGAGACATCTTCGGATAGCGCTGGCTCTTCGGCTTTGAAACGGAGATGAGCATCGCTCCCTAGAGTTGGGAATGACTAGCACATATGTGCGAGTTTTAAAACCTTTACCTTTAATCCACTTGGCTATTAGTAAAAGTATGCCTTTCACTACAAATGGATTTGGGGGTCTTTCTTAACTAAAAGACCAAATCGGGGCAGGTCTGATATCTTTTCTTTAATGATTCTAATCTATCAATTTCTTTGATATTAGTGTAACTCTTGTCCTGCGGCGAGTTGGCTGTGATGAGTTGTCCCACATGAGTGTTGTGACCCAGGCCCAAGTAGTTAATATTAAACACAAACAGTTCGAAAATAAAACAGACTTTATTAGAACAGCTGAGAATTAACTAATTCTCAGCACAGTCCAAACTAAATTAAAGCAAATTCTTCAAAACACCATTCCTCAGTTTATCACTGAGCTTAGGATAATTAGGCAAACTGCCAAAGGCTTTTCTTGGCAAAAGTTCAGAAGCAGAAGACCCCGCCAAGAAATGAATACAATGAAACAAGAAGCAAATTCTCTCAATGTTGTTTTCCGGCAAAGAGGCCAAGAGCCGTTGCTGCTCTTTTAAGCCTTATGGGAGGGGCCAATCATCTCTTGGCCTTACTCCTGAGTCGTCCTCTTTACTTTAGCTGCTCCTGCCTTCTGGCAGCTCTTCATATATATATGCACTAGGAACAGGCTCCTCCTGTTCCTCTGCCTCTCTGCTGTCAGCCTATGGAGGCTCCTAAGTCCGCACATCACTCCCCGATGGCCCTGGTCCCATCTCTGCCTCCGACAGATCCCTCATCCGGGCCTTGCCCAGCCTCCAGGACTGGCCCATGTTCTTCCTCAGCCTCATCGCTGCCCGACTCCGCTGCCAGCTCTGCTGGCTGCTGGCGGACCACAACAATGAGTGAGTTGACCATGGCAAGTTGGCCATGGTGAAGTTGGCCAAACCGAGTTGTCCTACACCCCTTTGGAATGCTACCTCACACAATATTAGAATAACCCAATCAGCCACGATCCATAATAAAGATAATCTTAAACACAAAGTGAGATATCAATAAACATTGATGGAATAAGCCCGAATGTAAAACATGTTCTCCTTTTTCCAGCTGGGGTTGATCAAAACCCTCCACCAAAACGTATTAGCATTAACAAACGAGTAAAAGCCCACTGTGAAAGCCATGAGTGTCATGGAGTGCTGAAAATTTGTTTTTCCTGTAATTTAATGGTCTTATTTACTAAATACTTGCATATTTGGCTGGTCTCTGCATGCTTCAGAACGCAACCGTTTGTAAATTAGAATATTATGAAGTAATTCACTTTCTTTCTTTTTTTTCCCCCCTCTCTGTGTCTGTCTCTCTTTTTAACATATTTCCTTGCTTAAAATAAATTGTTACCTTAATGACTCATCCAACTTATCCCAAGGGACAAACGCAACAAAAGAAATGTCTCGGGTTAAAGGCTGTTTCGTGAGAAAGCCCTTAATTATTCTTCAAGTAACAAATGATGCATATTTTATATTTTTCCACTTCGTAGGTTGAAGTGACTATATGACTATAACCCTATTGCAGTCAAACCCGACATTAAAAGGATGGAAATGTGAAATTTGAAGAACACTGAAGTAGAAAATCAACAGTTGAGGCATCATTAGCATCTAAAGAAGAAAATCCACAGTAGCTGGCATTTGGTTTTCCAAATAACCTGGACATTCCAAGTATATATATATGTTTTTTCTTCTAGCCAGGTTTTCCCTACGTAACCAAGGTTTTTTTGTAGCTCCAGCTCAGTAGAATCACATCTACTCGGTTCTGGGATTTTTTCCTTTCTAACAGCTAGCATGCTCTAACTGCTAGGTGGGAGACCTAAATCGATCCATTTCTAGCTCGTTTGCTTTCATCAGTAGGCCATACATATATATATGTAGGTCTTTGGTTATTTGGGTTTTCTCCCGTGTAAAATTGGAGGTGTCTTGGCAACGTTTCGACGAAGTCTCATTCGTCATCTTCAGGCTGGTGTTTTCGGCTTCGTGCTTCTAGGAGCAATGTGTGTGATCACAGCTGTTTCTTCCTTTTAACTGCCAGTGGGGGTGTGAACTGATTGGGTGGGAGTTCTGATGGCGGTGTGATGGGGGTGTGAACTGATTGGGTGGGAGCTAAGGAAAAGAAGGACTAGGGGAGACATGGTAGTGCTCCTTGAAGGACTCCTACAAAGATCATCTTCTTTTAACCACCTTTGCAGGGTGGAGGTCAGGGCAACTGAATGGAGCTGAGTGTTTACTGGCCGGATGCTGTTCCTGTCACCAATGCGGAGTTTTGTTCAGGAGATATATTCTCATTGTACCCAGAGAGAGAAACATCTACCTCTACCTAGAATCAAACTCACAGCCTCCTGATTGTGAGGTGAGAGCTCCACCTCTAGGCCACTGCACAAACAGGCCCCTACAAAGATGAGTGGGGGGGGGGAGGTGTCAAACTATATTCCAAAGTACCAAAAGGCAGGATAAGAAACAATGGATGGAAACTAACCAAGGAGAGAAGCAACCTAGAACTAAGGAGAAATTTCATAACAGTGGGAACAATGAACCAATGGAACAGGTTGCCTTCAGAAGCCGTTGGTGCTCCATCACTGGAGGCTTTCAAAAAGAAATCGGACAACCATTTATCTGAAATGGTATAGGGTTTACTGCTCAAGCAGGGGGTTGGACTAGAAGATCTCCAAAGTCCCTTCGAACTCTATTATTCTATGTTCTATTTTTTACATGCGGCTATTACACTTGGTCATTAGTATTCTCCTCCTCCTCCTCCTCCTCCTCCTCCTCCTCCTCCTCCTCCTCCTCCTCCTCCTCCTCCTCAGAACAAAATAATACTGACACAAATTCATATTTAAAATAATATGGAAAAGATATGGAACAATAAAATATAGGTAGATAGCAGATCTATCCACATTGGATAACTCACAGATCTAAAGTATTAGATGGTAAATATATTCTAACACACCATTAAGAACTTAGAAGATGTTATGTTCTATAGGTGGCACCTACCACTGGCGCAGATTTCTAAAATGTTTCCCAGTACATCTTCACTCTGCTGGAAATGTAAAGCAGAAAAAGGGACATACTACCACATGTGGTGGTCATGTCTCAAAGCTAAACAATTCTGGATCAATATTAAAACGCAATTGGAACAAATAACAACTCAAAAAGTACCATTAAAACCGGAAACATACTTATTAGGAATACCTACACGTAAATATGAAAAAGAAATAATATATTTAATAACACGTATCTTGACTGAATCAAGAATCACATATGCACAAAATTGGAAACAAGAAGAAGTCCCAACTCAAGATAGAATAGTATCTAAAATTATGGAATGTGCTGAGATGGATAGACTCACCAAGGAAATTCAAGGAAAGGAAGAATCTGAATATTATCTGGTCTGGCAAAGGTGGTATCAATGGTTAGAGGGAAAAAGAAAAAGAAAGAAAGAAAGAAAAATCAAATAAAAGGAAGATCTCAAAAGAGTAAAATAAATTTCTATATCAAATGAAATTTAATAAAGAAATACCAGATCAATAAAATAATATCATTATATAAGGTGAGAGAAAGAATATATACTGAAGAATATAGGTTATTGATAGTGTAATAATTCAGACATTACATTTAGATGTCATTAAGGTGATGCTTGTTGTATATTGTTTTACTTGTATTTATAAATGTATTTTGTGGTTTCTTAAATTAATAAAAGTTTACAAATTTTTTAAAAAAAGAACTTAGAGGACTATGAAGCATTTCATACCCAGTGTCTAATGAATCCAATCACATTCTAACTAAGTCTCCAAACTGAAAGGGGGCATAGCTCTAATTCAACCAACCTTTGTTGAAACAGTAGTATGCATATTCCAAAATGTATTCAAATCAGATCAAAGAACATAACATGCCTTGCTTTATAGGATCCCTGGATCCTTTTTCATCATCAAATAACGACAGGGAATACCTTAGGTTTCTGGATAAAGTTGTGGGTATCCCAATACATATGAAGAAACAACAAGACATCCAAGCTGTAGACTGAACCTTCCTTTGGGCCACTGCTGAATTAAAAGTGTTGTGGTGGCGCGGTGGTTAGAACGCAGTATTGCAGGCTATCTCTGCTGACTGTCAGCAGTTTAATCCTGACTGACTCAAGGTTGACTCAGCCTTCCGTCCTTCCAAGGCTGATAAAATGAGGACCCAGATTGTTGGAGGCAATACGCTGACTTTATAAACTGCTTAGAGAGGGCTGTAAAGCACCGTGAAGCAGTATATAAGTCTAAGTGCTATTGCTATGTGATGCAGACTACATCTTCATTGCTCTTTAGGACAGAAGGTGTCAGCAGTGAAGTGGTTATCTACTGGAAATAGATTGATAGATAGATTGACAGATTGATGGGCAGCTCTCTGCAGAAGGGACATTGTTGTTAGTTGCGAAGTCGTGTCTGACCCATCGCGACCCCATGGACAACGTTCCTCCAGGCTTTCCTGTCCTCTACCATCCTCTGGAGTCCATTGAAGCTCACGCCTACTGCTTCAGTGACTCCATCCAGCCACCTCGTTCTCTGCCGTCCCCTTCTTCTTTTGCCCTCCATCGTTCCCAGCATGAGGCTCTTCTCCAGCGAGTCCTTCCTTCTCATTAGGTGGCCAAAGGATTTGAGTTTCCTCTTCAGGATCTGGCCTTCTAAAGAGCA
Organism: Pantherophis guttatus; assembly: GCF_029531705.1. The sequence continues at coordinate 1,809,913 of NW_026844029.1, read as the reverse complement.
GTCAGGGTTGATCTCCTCTAGGACTGATGGGTTTGATGGCCTTGCAGTCCAAGGGACTCGCAGGAGTCTTCTCCAGCACCAGAGTTCAAAGGCCTCCATTCTTTGGCCTTTTCAGCCTTCCTTATGGTCCAACTTTCACAGCCATACATTGCAACTGGGAAAACCAGAGCCTTGACTATACACACTTTTGTTGGTAGGGTGTCTCTGCTTTTTAGAATGCTGTCTAGCTTTGCCATAGCTTTCCTCCCCAGGAGCAAGCGTCTTTTAATTTGTTGGCTGCAGTCCCCATATGTGTTGATCTTGGAGCCCAGGAAAATAAAATCTGTCACTACCTCATCTATTTGCCAGGAATTGAGAAGGCCGGGAGCCATGATCTTAGTTTTCTTAATGTTGAGTTTCAAGCCAACTTTTGCACTCTCCTTCTTCACCTGCATCAAGGGGCTCTTTAGTTCCTCTTCATTTTCTGCCATTAGAAGGGCTGGCTTAATGCTTTTAAATGTTTTTAATATGCTTTGTTATTGCTTTTTAATTTGGGGGCCAAATTTATATATATCTTTTTAAATTGTTTTTAATATTTGAATTTATGTTTTTTTATTCTGGCTGTACACCGCCCTGAGTCCTTCGGGAGAAGGGCGGTCTATAAATTTGAAAATAAATAAATAAATAAATAAATAAACAAACAAACAAATAAATAAATAAATAAATAAATAAATATGTATATAAGTCTAAATGCTATTGCTAAAATTCTCTCCATCCTTACTTGTATTGGAAGAAAGTTATGTGATATTTGTTTCCCTGCTCTGTTGCCTATGTTTCTAGTCCCTCAACGTGTCTCCAAGATAAGGAATGACAAAGACCCATTTCACACAATGTCAGGATGCCCTGGGACATGGAAGGAAATGTAATTTTAATTATTTAAGATTAAGGTCTCACTCAGGGACGTCAAGCTAGTGTTTAAGGGCATAGTAAGGAAGAAAAAAAAATAAAGATGTTGGCCATGAGACTTATGAATCCTAGATGTTATTTCAAAATATCCTGTCTTCCACACAAAGATTTTGCTTGGAAACTATTTGCAAATCTTATAAAATGCAAACCCCATCCAAAATTTGATGTGTTTCTCCCTTATTGAGAAGACAAGACTGAAGCTCAGGGAAATGCAACTCGGCTCGGCATATCATACATTCCAAAATAAAGATATTTCTAGTCACCATAGCAGGAGTTAGGCAGACATTTATGTGGGACAACATATAGATCTCAGTTAGAATTTTCTCGTTTTATGTTTTCATAGCAAGCTGTTAAATATAGCCGCATGTATCCTAAACCGGTAGCTATATTGTAAAGTGAAATGTAACAGCTTTGAAATGAATCAATGGCTACTTGCTCTAGGCTTTTTTCGTCTGCAACCAAGTAAAAGGGTTGTTTCTCCTCATCTAAACAAGGTTTCTACTGATTATCAAAACTTACTTCTCCCTTGCTACTTCCTGAGACTTACCGTATTTTTCGGACTATAAGACGCTTTGAAGTACAAGACGCGCCTAGCTTTTGGGGATGAAAACATGGGGAAAAAATCTGCCCCTGCCTCCCAGCAATTTACCTCCTCGCAGCAAACAGCCTGGTCAGCTTCAGCACAGCCCGATTTAGCACAAGCAGCTGATTGGCAGTTGGTTCGGCCTCCCGAAATACCACCTATCAGCTGTTCCAGGCTGCGGCGACCACCACTGCCCATTGCCACCATCACCGCCCATCACTGCTGCCGCCTATCGCCAGTCCATTTTTGGCCTCCACGTGCCCCATTTTCAGCCTCCGTGCATCCCGTTTTTGGCCCATTCCAGGTGGCAGGGATAGGTGGCAGCAGCAGATCCCTGCCACCTGGAACAGGCCGTAAGTGGGCTGCATGGAGGATGAAAATGGGGTGCACAGAGGCTAAAAATGGGGCAGTAATAGGTGGCAGCAGCAATGGGCGGTGATGGCAGCGACAGGCATTGGCAATCCTGCAGCCTGGAACAGCTGATAGGTGGTATTCCAGGAGGCTGATCCAACCACCAATCAGCTGCTTGTGCTAAATCAGGCTGTTCTGAAGATGACCAGGCTGTTTGCTGTTTGCTGCAAGGAGGTGAATTGCTGGGAGGAAGAGGCCAAAGGGTGGGGGGTCGGTGGGTGGGAGGGGCTTCGGCAACATTTGCTGTATAAGAAGCACAGACATTTCCACCCACTTTTTTAGGGGGGTGGGGGGAAGCGTGTCTTATACACCAAAAAAGTACGGTAATCCCAATTTAAATAACAGCTAAAAAAAAAAAGGCAAAGCAAAATTCCCAGATGGAAAATGGAATATTTTTGTTCTTGCTTGAGACGAATGTGGAAAGCTCAGCTGCATTTCAAATTTGCTATATATATTTTTCTCACCGGCTTTGGTAATTCTGCATAATTAACTTTCACCCCGACCACTGCTGAGTCAGCAATTTCAAAGCCGAAAGAGCGAAATTAAGAGATCCCTCTCCTTTCTCTGCTAATTTCCCCCCCCCCCTTCTCCCATTTCCCTATTTTAGAAAGGGAAGAAAAATGAATGAATAATAATCTTTCTTTCAACACAACGATGACCTTTCCTTTATTGAAATAGAATCTTTCTTTCAATATCCGAAATGAGAAAGTGATTATGAGTTGGCTTGATAGGCAAGCTGTATTTTAGAAATAGATAAGCTGAAAGGTCAGATGCATCATGCAAAAAAAGAGGACAGTGGCTTTTGGCAATATTGAAACTTTTTTTTTTTTTTGCAAAAATTGGGGATTATGCAAGGTGCACTTTTTTCCAGAATAAAAAAAGTCCAAAATAAACCCTAATCTTTTTAGACCTTTGTTGTTAAGCGTAATGAACAAAAAATGCAGATATAGGTAATCCTTGATTTACAACCAGCGGTGGGATTCGAATAATGTAACAACCGGTTCACCGAGGGTCAGATTGGCTAGTGTGGGAGGCATGGCCTATCCCAGTGATGAAATCTTTTCTTTTTTTGTACTACCGGTTATGTGGGTGTGGCTTGGTGGGCAGGTTGTGGCTTGGTGGGTGTGGCTTGGTGGGTGTGGCAGGGGAAGGATACTGCAAAATCCCCATTCCCTCCCTACTCCTGGGGGAAGAGTATTGAAAAATCTCCATTCCCACCCCACTCTGGGGCCAGACAGAGGTGGCATTTGCCGGTTCTCCAAACTACTCAAAATTTCCGCTACAGGTTTGCCAGAACCTGTCAGAACCTGCTGGATTTCACCCCTGCCCTATCCCCATCCTCCAGTTCTGCCTCACATGCAGCACGAGTCTCCCATGATGGGCAACCTGACGAGGGGTGAGTTCTAAATTTCTTTACTACCAGTTCTGTGGGCATGGCTTACTTTGTGGGCGTGGCTTGGTGGGGGTTATTTATTGATTGATTGATTGATTGATTGATTGATTGATTTGATTTGATTTGATTTGATTTGTATACCGTCCTTCTCCAGCAGGACTCAGGGCGGTGAACAGCCGAGATAAAACAGCAGTTACAAAATTTTAAAAACAGTTTAAAAGGTAATTAAATAATTTTGGCCCACAATTTAAAACAACCCAATTAAAACCAATTTCAAATTAAAACCGAATGGATGGGATCAAGCCAGCCCAGCTAGGTGAAATAAATGAGTTTTCAGGGCCCGACGAAAAGTCCGGAGGTCTGGTATCGTGCGTATCTCTGGGGGGAGGTCATTCCAGAGGGCGGGTGCCACCACAGAGAAGGCTCTCCCCCTGGGGTCGCCAGCCGACATTGTCTGGCGGATGGCACCCTGAGGAGGCCCTCTCTGTGAGAGCGTACTGGCTGGTGGGAGGCTATTGGCGACAGAAGGCGATCTCGTAGATACCCCGGCCCTAAGCCATGGAGCGCTTTAAATGTGATCACCAACACCTTGAAGCGCACCCGGAAGACCACCAAGAGACAGTGCAGCTCGCGCAGGAGAGGTGTCACATGGGAGCGCCCCATCGCTCCCATAATCCCCCGTGTGGCTGCATTCTGGATCAGCTGGAGCCTCCGGGTGCACCCCAAGGGGAGCCCCATGTAGAGAGCATTGCAGTAATGTGGCTGGGTGGGCGTGGTCAATTTTTTTAAAGCATTTTTTCTACAACCTTAAGAAGTTGCAGAAAAAAATGCTTTTAGAAGCCTCTGATGATCAGGCAAGTCAGCTGGGATCGCCAGAGGCTTTTAAAGGCTTTTTTTTTTTCTATAACCACTTCGGCCGAAGACGTTGCAGAAAAAAATGTTTTGAAAAGGCTCTGATGATCCCAGCTGAGCTGCGCTTTTTTTTTTTTTACTTTTAAAAGCATTTTTTGGGCTGAAGAGGTTGTAGAAAAAAATGCTTTTAAAAGTAAAAAGAAAAAAAAAAGCCTCTGATGAGGTGGGCGGGGTAAGTGAGTGGCGACTGGGCCGGGGACCGGTTTGGGGGCATGGCCAGCCAATGTTATTACCAGTTCTCCAAGCTACTACAAATTTTTATTACCAGTTCTTGTGAACCGGCGCGAACCGGGAGCAACCCACCACTGACCCTGACCCTGGGAGAACCAGTTGTTAAATTTCCACCCTTTGCCAAAAGGCTGTTTCTGAAGGTGCTTGTCTGCATGTTCGTCTCACGGCTGTTTCAGCCTTCTGGACGCGGCTCCTTTAAGACAGTGGTGAAATCCTCTGCGGATTGCCACCAGTTCGCTGCCCGTGCATACACGGTGCATGCCAAACACATATGTTGTGTGCCAAATGTGCGCTGTGCATCTGCGCATTCACAGTGTGTGCCAAATGCATGTTGTGCATGTACGCACAGTGCACGCCAAATGCACGCTTCGCAAAGGAAAAGGAGCCTTAACAAGGTAAGTAGAACAGTGAGGGGGGAAAGTCTGTGCCACGCGATTTAGATTCGCTAGAAAGCACGATTTCCTGCTTTCTAGCAAATATAAATCATGCGGCACAGCTGATCATTGGAAATACCGATTTGGACGGTATTTTTTTTATTACTGGTTCAGCTGGTAGCTTTTATCACTACCGGTTTGTCTGCACCGGTGCAAACCAGTAGCATTTCACCCCTGCTTTAAGTGGTGATGTTTCCGAGGAATGAGGAGGGGGGGTTTACCCTAGAGACAAGGAGTTCATGCTCCCGAAAGCTTGTGCAGGAAGGTGAAGAATTGGGGGGAAGTGGAGGGAGGAATCCTCCCCCTTCCTGCGGAGTTGCGTGCAGGGGATGTTGGTCAGTCTGCGGACAAAAGTGAGAGGGGCAAGGAATTAATTTGGCAGCATGATCGAAGCTGGGTCCAATGAAGAGGAGTTTGTGGTGTTAGTTTGGCCAAGTAAATTATCCCCCCCACTATCAAAATGGCTGTTTGGCGCTACAATGGAGAAACGTGCAATGAAGTGGCCAGCACGAGTGAAGTAGGAGGAGCAGGGAGAAGAAAGAAGGAAAACAGCCTTTTGCATCCCTCACACCGGCCGCTCCATTGCCCGTTTCTCCATCGCAGTGCAGAGTCCAGCATCCATTTTGATAGTAGGTGTGTGTGGTAATTTAACAACCGGTTCACCTGAATTGTTGCGAACTGGCTGAATCCCATCACTGCTTATAACCATTTGTTTAGTGACTATTTGAAGTTACAATAGCACTGAAACATGCACGTTCCTGTTGTGAACCAGTAATGAAGGTAAGTAGAACCCACCCCTGCTCCATTCATGTGGTTTTCTTGGAAACAATACCAATTTTCTGTTGCTTTCGGAGATGATTGCTATTTATTTAGCAAAAATCTTTGTGATTTTTTTTTTTTACATCAGTCAAGGTCAGATGGGTTGGTTCATTCAGTTATGACCCTGCTGCAAAATCCATTGTGCAGTTAAAACAGTTGCAGGTAATAATACATTATTTAGGCATTTGCTTCGTGAAATCCATATCCTATCCTACTTTTCCTGCAGGATTTCTGGAGATTTCCCCACAACCATCAGTGGGATGGGATCAGTGGTGGAATTCAATTTTTTTTTTACTACCGGTTTTGTGGGCGTGGCTTGGTGGGCGTGGTGTTGTGTGGCTTAGTGGGCATGGCAGGGGAAGGCTACTGCAAAATCCTCATTCCCTCCCCACTCCTGGGGGAAGGATACTGCAAAATCTCCATTCCCACCCCACTCTAGGGCTTGCCAGAGGTGGTATTTGCCGGTTCTCCGAACTACTCAAAATTTCCGCTACAGGTTCGCCAGAACCTGTCAGAACCTGCGGAATAGCACCCCTGGATGGGATGAGCTGAGAGAAAATGAACACAAATGTGGCACAGCGATTGTTCTTATTATCATAGAACGAACAAAACCAAGCCTTAGTCAACAGAGACAACTAAGTATTTACAATCAAAGGTCATCAATCAAAAGGAAGTGAAGAGAAACTGAAATCTCCAAACCATTAAACCCAGTGTTCTAAATCGGCAAATAATAAGAGAAGAGAATAATCTTATTTTCCGGGCCTGTTAAGGCTATTGGATAAAGGAGCAAAATGCAAGACTGACGAAGACAGTAATACATGCATAATTCTCTCGATTCCCCCTTTCTCCTCCTCCTCGTCCCCAACAGGCATGAATATCAAACATTTGGGCCATGATATGACATATTCTATCTAATAACATGGGTGGCGGAGCATTAAATCTTGGGGAGGAAAAAGAATTAACTAAATGATTGCCTGGAGTGAAAGGTCATCCAGAGCGAAGCCCATCTGGTTATTTTCAGACCTTCCTCCGGTTTTTGCTTTCTCAAATCAAATCGAAATATTGGTCTAGAATGCAGTTGGAGGGGACAGGGAGCTATTTGAAAGGAAGCAAGGAATCACTGGAGCTGAAAAACACAAAGCCAAAATGTGGGATGATATGAAAAAATCTGCGGAAGGAAGGGGGGAAAAATGTGAGGTGGCCACGCATTTAATTTTGAGCGTGACCAGAGGCAGTCCCTGGTTTTTGTTTGTACGTGTCTTAATCACGCTGGCATTAAGAAAAGGGACGGTAATGCTAATTTAGGAAAACACTGTGGGAGAATTTGATAGAGTGTCTTAGGATGGCGATGTCTCAAAACTGAATCAATTTTTCGTTGCCGTCACTCCCTCAAAGCATCCCGGAAGCTACATTTAATAAAGTACTGAGAATTCCCCAAGGGAAAGGGGATACTTTTGCAGAATTCTTTGGAGAGGTCAAGCCAAGTAACAATGGAATCAATTTATTTTGGGGGGGTTCTTCTGTGCCGTTAAACAAAGCCATTTGCCTTTGAGGAATCTTCTTTCTTTCTTTCTCTCCCATTCACTGTCTCTCTCCTTCTCCCTCCCTTCCCTCCATCTGTCTGTCTTTCTCTCTCTCTTTCCCTCTTTCCCTATGCCTTCCTTCTGTCTGTCCTTCTCTCTCTCTTTCTCTCTTTCCCTATTCCTTCCTTCCTTCCCTCCATCTGTCTGTCTTTCTCTCTTTCTCTCTCTCTTTCCCTATTCCTTCCTTCTTTCCATCTGTTTCTCTCTCTTTTTTTCCTATTCTTTCCGGCCTTCCTTTTGTCTGTCCTTCTCTCTTTCTCTCTTTCCCTATTCCTTCCTTCCTTCTCTCTCTCTTTTTCTCTCTTTCCTTATTCCTTCCTTCCTTCCCTCCATCTGTCTGTCTTTCTCTCTCTCTCTTTCCCTATTCCTTCCTTCCTTCTGTCTGTTTCTCTCTCTCTCTTTTCCTAGTCTTTCCTTCCTTCCTTTTGTCTGTCCTTCTCTCTTTCTCTCTCTTTCCCTATTCCTTCCTTCCTTCCTCTTTCTTTCTCTCTCTCTCTCTCTTTCTCTCTCTCTCTCTCTCTTTCTTTCTTTCTTTCTTTCTTTCTTTCTTTCTTTCTTTCTTTCTTTCCAAGGAGTGAAATGACAGCAGTATTCATTAAGTGTTGTACCTTATGATTCTTGACAAATGTATCTTTTCTTTTTATGTACACTGAGAGTGTATGCACCAAAGACAAATTCCTTGTGTGTCCAATCACACTTGGCCAATAAAGAATTCTATTCTATTCTATTCTATTCTGTTCTGTTCTGTTCTGTTCTGTTCTGTTCTGTTCTGTTCTGTTCTGTTCTATTCTATTCCAATATCTAAGGGGCTGCCACAAAGAAAAGACGGTCAACTTATTCTCCAAAGGATCTAAAGGCAAGAATGAAGGATAAATTTCCTGACAGTTAGAAAAACGAATCAGGGGAATGATTTCCCTCCAGAAGTTGTGAGTGCTCCATCACTGGAGGTTCTGAAGAAGAGATTGGATAGCCATTTTTCTGGAATGGTACAGGGTCTCCTGCTTAAGCAGGGGGCTGGACTAGAAGACCTCCAAGGTCCCTTCCAGCTCTATTCCAATTAATCAAGTTTTTAACAAGTTAAGCCTTGCTGTTATTGTTAAGGACCACACATATACATTGTAAAAGCTATCAGAGGTTATACAGAGACTTTTTTAAAAAAAAAATGTAAATGAGGTCATTTAGAGGTTTAGTAATTTCCTTAGAGCGTTTTTCCTTCATATTAATAAAACAGCCAAATTACTCTTACCTCTGAAGTGTGATTATAAAGTACACAGCTAATTATTCAGTTTAACTATGGGCAATTTAATCCTTTTGATTTCATCTCAGTGGTTGTCTTTTTGATGTGCAGAGTTATTCTTAATGTGTCTTGTTGCTTTAGTTAAAAAAATGGATTTACGAGAAAGAGTCGATAATAGCATTGGGATGGTTCAGTGGTTTTGAGGTCAACGAGATTGAGGAACGATAGAGTGTGAAGGTGTGCTAACCATACGGGGCATTTTATCAAGGTCTTAATAAAATAAATTGTTTCCACCGGCTAGTAAAAACTATTACCATTCTAGGGGAAGTCTGCTCTCTGTGTTCCATTCTTGGTAAAGATCAGAGGTCAAGATAGCAAATTGTTCCTATTTTCTGTGCCGCTTTCTGTAACAACTAAGAATGTTATGAATCTTGACAACTGCAGATTGGCTTCAATGGGTTGCAGAAATACATAGAGTAAAGGCGGTGAAAGAGAGAGTTTAGAAGCCCCCAAAGCACAAAGATCAATGTTTAGTGTGAGTGGATATGTGGTTTGCTTGCAAATAATTTTTGGTTGGGAGTAGAAGGAGTAGTTTACGTCTTTCATTTTGGGGCAAGCTAACCCCCGGGGGAAGGAAATGTAACCGACGCAATTATGAGAACACTGGAGTTTAAGTAGCAGCAGTCCTCTTGAGTAAACTGCCATGTCTGTTTTTATCTTCTATTGTGGGAGAAGTTTCTGTGATGTCCCCAATTGAAAAGCATACTGGTCTTCTCTCTCCTAGCTATTACAGAAATATTATATAGGCTTGAGGCTGTTAGAAGAATGTACTTGGCCCCAATTTTCTGAACTGGGCCATGAATAAACCTATAATAAACAATAAGTACAAATAGGCAGCTGCTGGAAGCAGAGTAGTTTTCTTCCTTCAACCACATACAGTGGTTGAAGGTGGTTTACACTGTGTGTATCAGTGGTGGAATTCAATTTTTTTTTATTACTGGTTCTGTGGGTGTGGCTTGGTGGGCATGGCGTGGCTTGGGGGTGTGTGGCTCGGTGGGCATGGCAGGGGAAGGAAACTGCAAAATCTCCATTCCTACCCCACTCCAGGGGAAGGATACTGCAAAATCTCCATTCCCACCCCACTCCAGGGGAAGGATACTGCAAAATCCCCATTTCTCCCCACTCCAGGGGAAGGATACTGCAAAATCTCCATTCCCACCCCACTCCTGGGGGAAGGATATTGCAAAATCTCCATTCCTACCCAACTCCTGGGGGAAGGATATTGCAAAATCTCCATCCCCACCCCTCTCCAGGGGAAGGATACTGCAAAATCCCCATTCCCACGCCACTCTGGGGCCAGCCAGAGGTGGTATTTGCCAGTTTTCCGAACTACTCAAAATTTCCGCTACTAGTTCTCCAGAACCTATCAGAACCTGTTGAATAGCACCCCTAGTATGTATGTGTGTGTAGACCCTATACATTTAACACAAGTGGTTGTCTAGTCTCTTCTTAAAATTCTCCAGTGTTGAAGCACCCACAACTTCTGAAGTCAAGCTGTTCCACTGTTTAATTGTTTTTACTGTTAGGGTTAGGCTTAATTCCTGGTTGCTTCTCTCCTTGATTAGTTTCCATCCATTGCTTCTTGTCCTGCCTTCCGGTACTTTGGAGACTAGGTTGACCCTCCTCTTCTCTGTGGCAGCTCCTCAAATAATTAAACATTGCTATTAAAGGTAAAAGTAAAGGTTCCCCTCGCACATATGTGCTAGTCGTTCCCGACTCTAGGGGGCAGTGCTTATCTCCATTTCAAAGCCGAAGAGCCAGCGCTGTCTGAAGACGTCTCCGTGGTCATGTGGCTGGCATGACTCAACGCCAAAGGCGCACGGAACGCTGTTACCTTCCCACCAAAGTGGTCCCTATTTTTCTACTTGCATTTTTTATGTGCTTTCGAACTGCTAGGTTGGCAGAAGCTGGGACAAGTAATGGGAGCTCACCCCATTACGCGGCACTAGGGATTCGAACCGCTGAACTGCCGACCTTTCGATTGACAAGCTCAGCATCTTAGCCACCGAGCCACTGTGTCCCTAAAAAAACATTGATATTCTGTCACCCCTAGTCCTTCTTTTCACTAGATCAGGCATTCCCAAATCCTGCAATCAAAGATCATATGCTTTAGCTTTCAGTCCCCTAATCATCCTTTTTGCTCTTCTCTGCGCTCTTTCCAAAGTATCATCATCTTTTTTATAATATTCAGGGAACAGAGTTTGCTTTTAACCAGTGGTGGGATTCAAGTAATTTAACCACCGGTTCTCTGCCCTAATGATTTCTTCCAACAATCAATTTAACAACCGGTTCTCCCGAATTCAACCGGTGAATCCCGCCACTGCTTTTAACTTCCCAAGTTCTTTTCTATATTCCAATGTGCTTTTCTATGTTCTTTTTCTATTTAAATTCTAACAAACCAAATGGCAAACACTTTTAACATGTGGACTGCGTAACACTAACATGAATCAGAAATTAAATCTCATGTCTGAGATAAGTAGGGAAAATGTCAGGACTACGCATGGATCTGTGATGAAATTTCAGGTCATACTCTCTGTTTTAATAAAACTAAGCTTAACACTCTTGAATGCTGAGCTTGAAGTACAGGATGCAGTTATAGCATCCTTGATAGAGGGCTCATGGTAACTCAGCCAATCAGGCTGGGCTTAGACAGAGCTGGTCCAGAATTAGCCGATGAAAAATAACGGGAGAAACAACAAATGTGAATTCCATATCTTTCTTATTGCACTTTTACCCGTTCGATATTGTGTGGGTATCAATTGATCCGATACCTGCTTTGGATGATTTGTGGTGTTTACAAAACCTACTTAAGCAGAAAGGTGATCAGAAGAAATCTATTTTGGCATCTGATTCTACAACGTAGAAGCACTAGATCAGTGATGCCTAACCTTTTTGCCGTCGTGTGCCAAAAGCGGGGGGGGGGAGTGCGGGGGGTTTGCGCGCATGCATGCCCACACGCATAATTGAATATGCCCCATCCTCCGCGCATGCGCACATGACCCCCCGATGCTCCCCCCTGCTTTTGGCACATGATGACACAGTGGGCCCAGTAGGCCCATTTTTCACCCTCCCCAGGCTCCAGAGGATTTCTTGGAGCCTGGGGAGGGCAAAAACGGCCTTCTCCACCCCCAGAGGCCCTCCGGAGCCCAGAAATGGCCCATTTCCCAACTTCCAGTGGGCCCGGAAGGGCTGAAAATCAGGTGGCTGGAGTGCACATGCATTCTGGAGCTGAGCTAGGGCAACGCTTGTGTGCCCACAGATATGGCTCCACATGCCACATGTGCCATAGGTTCGCCATCACGGCACTAGATCCATGGCACCAGACAGGTTTTAGACAGGCAGTCCTCATCTTATGACCATAACAGAGCCCAAAATTGATGTTGCTAAGTGAGACATTTGTTCAGTGAATTTTGCCCCATGATGCGAACTTTTCTTGCCGCATTTGTCAAGCCTTGACAAATGAGCCTTGGTAGTACAGTGGTCTAAAGCACCCTGTTATTAAGACCAGCTGCCTGCAATTACTGTAAGTTCAAATCTCGCCAAGGCTCAAGGTTGATTCAGCGTTCCATCCTTTCTAAGGTAGGTAAATTGAGGACCCAGTTGTGGGGCAATAAGCTGACTTTGTATTAATATACAAAAGGATGAAGGCTATTGCTTAGCGCATTGTAAGCTGCCCTGAGTCTCCAGAGAAGGGCGGCATATAAATCAAATTAAAATAAATAAATAAATTTTTTAAAAAAGTGAATCACTGCAGCCGTTAAATGAGTAACACAGTGGTTCAGTGAATCTGGCTTCCCCGCTGACTTTTGCATCTCAGGAGGTTACGAAAGGAGATCCCATGATTCCGGAACATTGCAACTGTCATAAATAGGATCCAGTTGTCAAGCGTCTGAATCAGACCAGATTACCAATTTGCTTTCTATATTATGAGGACCCAGATTGGGGGGGGGACATATGCTGACTCTATAAATTGCTTAGAGAGGGCTGTAAAAGCACTATGAAGCGGTATATAAGTCTTGTTCTGTCCCCGTTCCACTCACGCACCCCCACAGAGTTAATAAGCCACACGACAAAATTCTTTGAAAATAAAGCTGGCAGCAACCCAGTGGCTAGCTGCCAATTCAGACTTTACTCACACAAAACAAAGATTAGACTGCCAGCATTCCGATAAAACAGGCAGAGTTTTCAACAATACAAGGATTAATCCAAATGCAGTCTGATAAAACAGGCAGAGTCCAGTAACGCAGAAATCATGGATTAGTTCTAGTTTTTGCTCGTCACAAACTGAACCGGCCACCACACCCACATTTATACCCTGTGGGGTGTGATCCAGTGACTCAGCTAATCTCTGGCACGCCTTCCCCTCTGCTGCGCACGCTTCTCCCTGCGCCTCTGGCGAGGGTCCAGCCAGCACTTATCCCCTTCGTCACTGTCCACCTGTGTCTGCGGGGACGTGCTTGGCTCTGAGCCTATCTTTTGGCCTTTGGTGTCCTCCGGAGGCATTGCCAGAGAGGAGGGTCCTGGAGAGGGAGGCCTTGCCAACTCCTCTCCTTCACTCTCAGAGTCCTCTCCTGCCGATGACACAGGCTCAGGCAATGGAGCCACAACAAGTCTAAGTGCTATTGCTGTTATCAAATGTGTGTGATAACATGACTAAAAGAATGGATAACTCTTAGGCACAAAAAGATTGTTATATCTAGAACAGGGCTGTCAAACTCAAGGCCCAGGGCCCGCATCTGCCCCACGGGAAGTTTAGATTTGGCCCGCAGGGCCACCCTGGAAACAGCAAAGGACCAACCCATGATACCTCTGCACAACCCTCCCAAGCTCCGTTTTAGGCCATGACAGCCTCCTGCAGCCTTCTGCCAGTGAAAATGGAGCTCAGGGAGGCTCCCCACTGCCTGCCTGGGCTCCGTTTTCAGCCGCGATGGCCTCGCAACCCCCTGTCAGTGAAAACGGAGCCCAGGCAGACCACATGCACTCCCCTGAGCTCTGTTTTTGCTGGTAGAAAGCTGCAGGTGGCCAAAAATGGAGCCTCGGCGAGTGATATTGAGCTGGCCACGCCCACCCAGGCCATGCCCACCCCCACCCCCCTGAGGTCAAACACAACCCTGATGAGGCCCTCAATGAAATCGAGTTTGACATCCCTGATGGCATGACAAGAATAAAACTCACAGATATTTTCAAAATCATTGTATAAGAAACTCACTAATATCTATATGGGAAAAAGTAAAACCCAAATATATATATTTGAAAAATCCCAGAATGGCTCTCAACGATGGAAGCCTTTACACACCCAAATCTGGTGAAGTTTTGAAAAAAATTGTGACATATGAAGACATTTTTTTAAAATTTGATTTATATGCCGTCCTTCTCCGGAGACTCAGGGTGGCTTACAATGCATTAAGCAATAGCCTTCATCCTTTTGTATATTTATACAAAGTCAGCTTATTGCCCCCACAACTGGGTCCTCAATTTACCTACCTTAGAAAGGATGGAAGGCTGAGTCAACCTTGAGTCTTGGCGAGATTCGAACCTGCAGTAATTGCAGGCAGCTGGTCTTAATAACAGGGTGCTTTAGACCACTGTACTACCAAGGCTCTTTTGAACTCTGAAGGAAAATTAAAATCAAAGCAACAGCTTGAAGACCAGGGCATTAAGTTATCATGGTGGCCTCAATTGCAAATGCAATCTAGATATGACTTGGATGTGAAAAAGTTTGGCTTTTATAATGGGCAAACACCCTTTGATCAAGCACTGTTGAATTCAGATGAAAAACTAATGAAGAAGGTCTATAACTTTTTATTCAATTGAAAAATTGAAAATGATCCACAAATACATACACACACACACACACACACACACACACATATATATATCCCCAAATCTGAATGTAAACAATTTGACCATGAAGATGGTCCATAAGTGTGAAAAATGGTCATAAGTCACTTTTTTTCAGTGTCATTGTAACTGAAGTTTAGTGACTTTGAATGGTCACTAAATGAATCGTTGTAAGTTGAGGGCTACCTGTATATCTAGGCTGAAGAATACATCACCCCTGTAAGCCATAAGCAAAATCTAGTTGTGTCCGTCCTTCTGAGAGTCCATAGCAGTGATGGCTAACCTTTTTGCCGTCGCATGCCAAAAGCGGGGGGAGTGCGGGTGGGGGGGGGGGTCATGTACGCATGTGCCCACACCTATAATTCAATGCCCCCCGCGCATGTGCGCACAACCCCCGCTTTTGGCACGTGATGGCACAGTGGGCCCGATAAGCCCATTTTTCACCCTCTCCAGGCTCCAGAGTCTCTCTAGGAGACTGAGGAGGACGAAAACAGCCTTCCCCACCCACCCAGAGGCCCTCCAGAGGCTGGAAACAGCCCATTTCCCGACTTCTGGTGGGTCTGGAAGGCCCGAAAATCAGCTGGCCGGCATGCACATACACGCTGGAGCTGAGCTAGGGCAACGCTCGCGTGCCCACAGATATGGCTCCGTGTGCCACCTGTGGCACGCGTGCCATAGGTTCGCCATCACGGGTCTATAGCCTCAAAAAGAATACAACCTTTGTGATAACTCAGGTAATTCTAACTTATGTGATTTTCCTTTGATCCTGAATTGGCCCGTTTACTACATCTGCACAATATACCGAACTATAAATTAATCAAAGAGGCTAAGCTTGTACATGGGTGCTAGGTGTCTTTTGTGGCCTGTCAGCTGCCAGTTGGCATACACCTAATTTCTCTAAACTGGCATCTGAAGCGCATAAGCTCAGGTGGTCATTCCTTGGATTTCACAGTGGAGCAATGCCACCTGAGGACAGACCAAATCATCTCTTGACCATCTCAAGACAAAAGTGGTCAGCAATGTACCATGAAGAATGATATATATATATATATTTTCTGAGGTTTTCGCGGGTGTTTGTTTATTCGCGGGTCTTTGGTTATTCGGGTTTTCTCCCGCATAAAATTGGAGGTTTCTTGGCAATGTTTCGACAAAGTCTCATTCGTCATCTTCAGGCTGGTGTCTTCGGCTTCGTGCTTCTAGGAGTAATGTGTGTGATCGCAGCTGTTTCTTCCCTTTAACTGCCAGTGGGGGTGTGAGCTGATTGGGTGGGAACTTGGCTGTGTTCTGATTGGGTGGAGGTGTGTTCTGATTCGTTAGGGGCTTGGCTGTGCTCTGTTTGGATGGGGGGTTGGTTGTGCTCTGATTGGCTGGGGGTGTGTTCTGTTTGGGTGGGGGCTTGGTTGTGCTTGGGTTAGTCTGAGTAGCAGGGGGATTTGAGCTGGTGAGCTGTGTTGCTGCTGTTTGGCTTCGTGTTCGTGGCCGTGCTACCTCTTCATGGTGGGTGTCAGTCTGCTTCATGTATGGATTGGAGGAGTTTAAAGGGGCTAATGATGCAGCTTGTACATATATATATATATATGTATGTATGTATGTATGTATGTATAATTTTAATATAAACAAACAACTGAATTGTTTCCTGACTACAGCATGAAATTGGACAGAAACAGGAAATGTGAGCTT
>NW_026844029.1:1773784-1791284 GCF_029531705.1 Pantherophis guttatus | reverse complement strand
ATCTATTGTGTGCTCGTGTATTGTTGCGGTTGAAGCTGAAGTAGTCATTGACAGGTAGAATGTTGTAGCAGATAATTTTATGTACTATGTTTAGGTCAGACAGAACACGGCATAGTTCTAAATTGTCTAATCCCAAGATTTCAAGCCTGGGGGCATAAGGTATTCTTTTGTGAGCGGAGGAGTGGAGGACTCTTCTTGTGAAATATCTCCGGACTCGCTCAATTGTATTAATGTCTGATAGACAGTAGTTTTCACTTCCAGTCTATCTAGTGTCAGTCCTGAAGCTAAGTTGGAGCATCGTCAGGGCTGCCACAGCAAGGCGGTTGAAGCTGTGGGAATGAGAGGGGGGAAGATAGAGATAGCTGGGGATGTGTAGCCAAAATAAAATTCTTTCCCCTGGGAACCAAGGACGTTCTCACCAGGTGCTGGGAAGGCGTGGATTGAAACCAACTGGAGCTGGGACTGTGACCTGGTTGGACCAGTGGTGAAATCCAATTTTTTTTACTACCAGTTCTGTCGGCGTGGCTTGGTGGGTGTGGTGTGGCTTCATGGGTGTGGCAGGGGAAGGATATTGCAAAATCCCCATTCGCCATTGACAGCCAGAGGTGGCATTTGCCTCTTCTCCGAACTACTCAAAATTTCCGCTACCGGTTCTCCGAACTGCTCAAAATTTCTGCTACCGGTTCTCCAGAACATGTCAGAACCTACTGGATTTCACCCCTGGGTTGGACCATGTGATGGACGTGTGACCTGGGGGCAAGGACTTTGGATTTAGTTTGGGTGGGGAAAACCTCAGGTCTTTCAGAGTTGGTTTTTCACCAGCTGTGCCAACATGACATTCCTAATAAATCCATACTTTGAGGAAACCCCAGGCCTCGGAATTTTGATTGTGTTGGGTAAGTTACTTGGAACTCTGACACCTAATTTGTGCATTCTGTCAAACCCTGTTAAAGGGGCAACCATGAAGAGCAGTAAGAAAGATGACTGGGGACTGAAAATTAAGAGTTCTTAAAAGATATGGAAGGAATTGAATACAACTGGCTGGAGGGGAGGAAGGTAATCAGGAGAAGGAGAAACACTGCTAGGTTCCCAGTGTTTGCAGACAAAGATTGGATTGAAGGCTTTACTTGATATAGGCCAGGGCTCTGCGACCTTAAACACTCAAAGAGCCATTTGGACCCGTTTCCCACAGAAAAGAAAACACCGGGAGCCACAAAACCCTTCCCGTGCCTGACTATTCCTTGAGCGGCCACAAAACTAGCATATGTAGTTGAATTAAACTTTGTTTTCTTCTGAAACTTTTCTTTTCTTGGATTTATCCATAGTTGGCCTACTGGGGGGGTTGAAAAGCTCAATAAATTGTGTACGGGCGGGTGTCGCACATTGGCGGTTGTGACACATATTTTGAGTGACAGGGAGCTGCAGCAGAGGGGTGAAAGAGCCACATGCGGCTCCAGAGCCGCAGGTTGCTGATCTCTGGACTAGACAACCTCCAAGTTCCCTTCCAACTCTGTTATTCTATTTTATTCAAATCTTCTATGCTGCAGCCTTAGGAATTGTTTGTTTATTTGTTTGTTTTATTAGATTTATATACCGCCCTACTCCCGAAGGACTCAGGGCGGTGAACAGGCACAAAATAAAATACATAGATACAAAAGTTAAAAGACATAATTAAAACCAGATTAAATAATTTAGCCGAGACAATTAAAAATCCCAATAATTTAAAACAGATTAAAATTTCGATTTAAAAGAATTTTAAAACAGGGGAGAAAATTAGGCCAGGCCGGCTTGCTGGAATAGGAGAGTCTTAAGAGCACGGTGGAAAGTGCGCAGATCCGGGATCCTCCGTATCTCTGGGGGGAGCTCGTTCCAGATAGTAGGTGCCCCCACAGAGAAGGCCCTCCCCCTGGGGGCCGCCAGTTGACATTGTTTAGCTGACGGCACCCGGAGGAGCCCCTCTCTATGAGAATGTACCGGCCGGTGGGAGGCTGCTTGTGGTAGTAGGCGGTCCCGTAAATAACCAGCTCCTAAGCCTTGGAGCGCTCTAAAGGTGGTGACCAAAATCTTGAAGCGCACCCGGAAGACCACCGGGAGCCAGTGCATGGTCCCGATTCCTTGTGCCTAGAATCTCATCTTCTAGTTTTGTGGAGTTAAAGTCATCGTGAAACAGATTTCACTCTGATTTAAAAAAAAAAAAAATGGACGAATTTATAACTCATTAGGGATGCATTTGACCCAACTATCAGATGAGTCGGAAGGAGTTCTACACATCTAGAAATACAAAGTATGGCGACTTTTATTTCAGGAAGAACTGTCTTGGACTGAGTATGTCCCAGCATGCAGTTTTCTGATGATGTCATTTTCTTGCTTGCCATAATTCCTACCCCTTCTGTTTTGTTCTATTCCATAGGACCGAAGCATAAGAAAAGCAATTATCATTATGAGCTAATGCCCTCTCTTTTCTGAGTCATTATTTGAACTCCTGTTGCTATCTTGGCTTCCTTAAAACAAGTTTTCTTCCGAAGAAAACATAAGATCAACATAAGCATTAACTTCATTTGTTCTTTTAATAGTCAGTTGGCAAATGGAATATATATATGTAGGCTTCCCACCCACTCTCCCTCCTTAACCCCTCCCTCCCCACCCTCAATCCCTGCAATTAGAGTTAAGGTCACCATGGCTTTGTTAAAAGCAACAGTTGATGTTAATTGCTGATGACATTTCATCGATGTTTAAAAAATGCTCTTCTTCTTGGAGGCATATTTCTAATTTTGAATCTGCTTTCTTTATTGATTTTAATCTGTATGCCTGGAAATACTTTCCAAGTGATAATCACTAAAATGCCATTTAGAAATATTTAAAGCCCCAGAGAGGGGTTTCCTTCAGAATCTATCAATAGCAAATTTCTTTCTTTCTTTCTTTCTTTCTTTCTTTCTTTCTTTCTTTCTTTTTCTTTTCTTTCTTTCTTTTTCTTTCTTTCTCTTTCCTTCCTTTCCTTCCTTCCTCCTTCCTTCCTTCCTTTTTCTTTCTCTCTCATCTTTCTTTCTTTCTGTCTTCCTTCCTTCCTCCCCCCTCCCTCCCTCCCTCCTCTTTTCTTTCTTTCTTTCTTTCTTTCTTTCTTTCTTTCTTTCCTTCCTTCCTTCCTTCCTTCCGTCTTTTTCTCTCTCTCTCTCTTTCTCTCTTTCTTTCTTTCTGTCTTTCTCCCTCCCTCCCTCCCCTCCCTCCTCCCTCCCTCTCTCTCTCTCCTCTCTCTCTCTCTTTCTTTCTTTCTTTCTTTCTTTCTTTCTTTCTTTCTTTCTTTCTTTCTTTCTTTCTTTCTTTCTTTTTCCCAGCCACACAGGGGCTTCCTTATTCTGTCATTGCTTCTCACGCAAAATTTCCTTGAACAGGGAAATGACCTTCCTTGTCTTTAAATTTCTATAAGGTAATGCAGGAAACGGTGGCTCAGCGGCTAAGACGCTGAGCTTGTCGATGAGAAAGGTCGGTAGTTCGGCGGTTCGAATCCCTAGTGCTGCGTAACGGGATGAGCTCCCGTTACGTGTCCCAGCTTCTGCCAACCTAGCAGTTCGAAAGCACGTAAAAAATGCAAGTAGAAAAAAATAGGGACCACCTTTGGTGGGAAGGGAACAGTGTTTTGTGCGCCTTTGGCGTTTAGTCATGCCGGCCACATAACCACAGAGACGTCCTTGGACAGTACTGGCTCTTCGGCTCTGAAACGGAGATGAGCACCGCCCTCTAGAGTCAGGAATGACTAGCACATATGTGCAAGGGGAACCTTTATCTTTACCTTAATGCAGGAAACATGGGAAAACAGCAAGGAAATGTAATTGGAAAACACAATAAGGGTCACACCCAAATGATTTCTCTTTCTCTCGCCCTCTCTCTTTCTCTCTCTTTCCCTCTCTCTCACACACACAGTATCATCAAGCTCCAGGAAGTCCTTGACTTACAACAGTTCATCGAGTGACCGTCCAAAGCAGAGGTGAAATCCAGCAGGTTCTGACAGGTTCTGGAGAACCGGTAGCAGAAATTTTGAGCAGTTCGGAGAACTGGCAAATACCCCCTCTGCCTGGCCCCAGAGTGGGGTGGGAATGGAGGTTTTGCAATATCCTTCCCCCAGGAGTGGGGAGGGAATGGAGATTTTGCAGTATCCTTCATCCTGGAGTGCGGTGGGAATGGAGATTTTGCAATATCCTTCCCTTGCCACACCCACCAAGCCACGCCCACAGAACTGGTAGGGAAAATTTTTGGATTTCACCCCTGGTCCAAAATTACTATGAAACTAAAAAAAAGTGACTTGGTTATGGCCGTTTTTCCACACTTACGACCATTTATCATCCCCATGGTCACGTGGTCAAAATTTAGATGCTCGGCAACTGACTCATATTGATGACGGTTGCAGTGTCATGCGATCCCCTTTTGCGACCTTCTTCTGACAAGCAAAGTCAACGGGGGATGGCAGATTTGCTTACGGTCAACCCCAATGGGGCTTCCGATTTCCGGTGCACCAGCCAGCTGGTCTTCCCATGCACACCAGAAACTGGAAGAGCAGCCACACAGTACACATGCACGCACCAGGAAGACGACCTTCCGGGTTTCCGGTGCATGCACGCAGCCAACTGGTCTTTGCACACCAATGCACACCAGAAACTGGAAGCCAGCTGATCTTCCCATGCATTTGCGCACCAGAAACCGGAACAGCAGCTGCCCAATTGCATGCACGCACGGGGAAGATGACCTTCCGGTTTCCAGTGCATGCCAGCTGGTCTTTGCACACATGCATCAGTGGTGGGTTCCAATCGGTGTTACCACCGGTTCTCTTCATGCACGCTGTTTGCATGCGATCGCTGCAAAGCGCGTTAAGTTTCTGCCCAGCTGAGGTGCGGCAATCCACTCCGCCGCGCCTATCAGCTGGGCTAAAAAACGAGAAATAAAGGTAAGTTTAACGCAGGGGCGGGTGGCAGGGCCCAGCTCCCAGTTAATGAGAGCCGGTTCGGTGATGTCACATCATCATCACTACCGGTTCGCCCAAACCGGCCCGAACCGGGAGCAACCCACCACTGACATGCTTGGGAACTGGAAGACGAGGTGGCTGGCACACTGGAAACCAGAAGATCAAAAGATTCGCCAACACTGGGATAAGGTCTCCTGCTTGAGCAAGGGGTTGGACTAGAAGACCTTGAAGGT
Source organism: Pantherophis guttatus (assembly GCF_029531705.1). Next base: position 1,786,097 of record NW_026844029.1, on the reverse strand, counting down.
GCCTTCCAGCTCTCTTCGGATTGATTGATTGATTTGGAAATTGTTGCATAATTTTAATGGTAAATTAAAAATATATTGGTTTTTTTCCCCCCTTATTCTTTTGGTCATTTATCCTTTTAAGAAAGGTGATGTTTTTTTATTATTTTATTTATTTTATTCAATTTGTATACCGCCCTTCTCCTAGTGGACTCAGGGCGGTGCACAGCCAGAACTAAAACACATACCAATACAAAATTTAAAATTTTTAAAAGAATTACATGACTTTGGCCCAGAATTTAAAACATTCAAACTAAAACCCATTGACAATTTAAAAAGCTAAAAAAAAAAGGTGGTGGGGGGGGTTAATTCGTTTTTAATTCGTTTTCTCTACCCCCCCACCCCCCACCCCCGAGTGGTGAAATCCAATATTTTTTACTACCGGTTCTGTGGGCGTGGCTTGGTGGGTGTGGCTTGGTGGGTGTGGCAGGGGAAGGATATTGCAAAAACTCCATTCCATCCCCACAAATGGGGGAAGGATATTGCAAAATCCCTATTCCCACCCCACTGTGGGGTCAGCCAGAGGTGGTATTTGCCGGTTCTCCGAACTGCTCAAAATTTCCGCTACCGGTTCGCCAGAACCTGTCAGAACCTGCTGGATTTCACTCCTGTCCCCCCCCCTCCCCGAAACTTATTCTGGGTGAAAATAAAGGAGAGTATTTCTCTTAAGAGAACTGACTTTGCGAATAAACAGATTCAGCATGTAGCATCTTCTCTGGCTTCCTTTTGGTGTTCCCGGATGGGCGATGAAAGGATTTGCCGGTGTGTGTTCCCAAAATAGCACATGAATAGGAGGAGTTGAGTTAAGACCCCGGAGCTACAGACTGAATCATATGCAAATGTAGCAAATTAGCTATTTGAGCAGATTACGGCAGAAAGTCCTGGTCACTGCGTAGGTCATCCAGTTTCTTGTTAATGAGGCCTTATTTAAGAGAACAGATTCATATATTTTTTTTAAAAAAAAAATTAATTCTCCCTTCCCTTCCCGTGAATGTCTCTCATTTCCTCACTTTCTACAACTACATGCTGGTTTCTTTCTACCGATGTTAAATGCAGCTTTGCAACATCATTACTTTCCCCATCTCTTGGTAAGGTATATAATTTAGGCCACAGGAAGGTCAGGATTCATGCAATCGTGTGTCATTCAAGCTTTTTCCGCCCCCCCCCTGAATTCTAATGTGTGGTATCTCATGAATACTGCATTGTGTTAATGATAGCTGATAGGCAGAAATAGGCTCCTTCTATTTATTTTGCTGCTGCATTCTGAGTTCATATTTACCATTTGAAGCCCAGACACACGGCTCCTACTGACAGATTGCCAAAAGGAGGCAGTGAATAGAGATAGTGGATGCACTGCGACTAAGTCACAGTCACAATGCAAAACCTCTGTGGTTGCATCCAGTACGAGAAGGCAGAATTCTGTGGCTTGATATCATGATACTTATTTTTTAATTTATTTATTTAATTTGTATACCGCCCTTCTCCAACAGGACTCAGGGCGGTGAAGAGCCACGGTAAAAACACAACATATAAAATTTAAAAGCAATTTAAAAACATTAAATAGTTTCGGCCATCAATTTATAATCAGTCAAATTATGCCAGCTGGCGACTCCCAGGGGGAGGGCCTTCTCTGTGGGGGCTCCAACCCTTTGGAATGAACTGCCCCCGGAGATACGGAATATCCCTGATCTCCGTGCTTTCCGCCGTGCCCTCAAGACCCTGATGTTCCAACAGGAGGGGCTAAACATATGAACATGTGAATGATTTTTTAAATGTGATCTAATTCTGGGTTTTATTTAATTGAACAAACTAAGTAATAATTTTAATTAGCAATTTTATGATGTTTGTGTGTCTATATTTTTCTTGACTGTACACCGCCTTGAGTCCTACGGGAGAAAGGCGGTATAGAAATATAATAAATAAATAAATAAATAAATAAATAAATAAATAAATAAATAAATAAATAAATAAATTTAAAATAACCCAGTTAAAACCAATTACAAATTTAAAACCGCAAGGATGGGGGTCAAGCCAGCCCGGCTAGATGGAATAGATGTGTTTTCAGGGCCCGACGAAAAGTCCGGAGGTCTGGTATCGTGCGTATCTCTGGGGGTAGGTCGTTCCAGAGGGTAGGTGCCGCCACAGAGAAGGCTCTCCCCCTGGGGGTCGCCAGCCGACATTGTCTGGCCGACGGCCATTTTGTTGCCTGTCCCTCATGGTTCCTATCCATAAAAGGAAGGTTGAGCTGAATTCATAGCAATAGCACTTAGGTTTATATACCGACCCATAGTGTGCTTGACAGCACTTTCTAGGTCCATGATGGCAAACCTGTGGCACGTGGAGCCGTATTGGTGGGCACGCAAGCATTGTCCTAGTTCAGCTCCAGCGCACATGCGCGTGCCGGCCAGCTGATTTATGGGCCTTCTGGGCACACTGGAAATCGAGAAATGAGCCGTTTCTGGCCTCCAAAGGGCCTCTGGGGGTGTGTGTGGAAGGCCGTTTTTGCCCTTTTTTGGCCATTTTTGGCTGTTTTGGGGGCTGTTTTCAGGGCATTTTGGGGGCATTTTTAGGCCGTTTTTTTTTGGGCTGTTTTGGCTGTTTTTTGGGGCTGTTTTTGGCTGTTTTTTTAGCTGTTTTCCAGCCACTTTTCAGATTTTTTGGACAAAAAATGGCCTGGAAATGGCCCCAAAAATGGCCTGAAAATGGTCCAAAAACAGCCTGAAAATGACCCAAAAACAGCCTTGAAAATGGCCTGTTTTTTGGCCATTTTTCAGGCATTTTCTGGTGTTCTGGTGCTTGCGAAGACCAGCAGGCTGGCCACAGTCCGGATGCCCAAAGAGAGGTCTCTGTGTGCCACATCTGGCATGCGTGCCATAGGTTCGCCATCATGGCCCTAGAAGGTTATTGCCATAAAGTCTTTTTATCGTGACATTCTTTGTTCTTTTTCTTTCCACTCCCCAGGCAATATTGTTCTCTCTTTCCAACCCCTGCTTTTGGATTAATTATATCCTTAAATGCATGTTAGGCCCATATTTGGTCACAGTCAAGAACAACAAAGCTAATTTAATTAGGCAACCTTGTCTCTGAGTCCGGTGTAAACGTTTGGCTTTCAACTTAATCTTTGCTTTATCTGCGGATCTCAGCTGGTCTAGGCCGGCTCTAGCTAGGGGCAAAGAGAGCCAAGACAAATGGCAAAATGCAGCAAAACTCAGCTTTATTCCCCACAAACAGGCCGGAGCCTCAGAACACGAGTAGGAAACGAGTCCCATGCGAAGTCAGTGGTGGGATTGTTTATTTAGTTATTGGTTCGATTTATTTATTGGTTCGATTTATATGCCGCTCTTCTCCAGAGACTCAGGGCAGCTTACAATGCATTAAGCAATAGCCTTTATACTTTTGTATATGAAAACAATTTTGGCCCCCTCTAAGCAGTGTTCTTTTTTATACAAAGTCAGCTTATTGCCCCCACAATCCGGGTCCTCATTTTACCTACCTCGGAAGGATGGAAGGCTGAGTCAACCTTGAGCCTGGTGAGATTCGAACTTGCAGTAATTGCAGGCAGCTGGCAGCTGAGTGCTATTTAACAGCGCTTTAGTCCACTGCTCCACCAGACTTCTAGTGTTCGTCTCCCAGTGCTATTTAAGGTCTTTGGACCCCACCCTTGGGCCATCCAGCAGGCCACGCCCACCAGGAACCACCATCTGGCTGCGCATGTCCGGCCGCCATGGTAGCTGCCCTGACCGATGCTCATCCAGTGGCAACGATCACCTTCACCGCCCGGAATGGCCTGCCGGGTAGCGCGTGACTGCTGCAGACAGCTGCTGGGCCTGATCAGCTGGGCCTCGGGGAGCCAGCGGGGAACATCTCAGCTGTTTGGCGCCATTGGGAATTAGAATGCCGCCAGCGAGGTGCTGACTCAGGAGTCGCTCCCGTCGCTCCTGCTGCATTCCCCCCTCCCAGTATGGCGAGCCGTAAGCCGGGGCTCGACAGTAGATGTCCTCTTGAAGTCAATACTGTTTTAAGTATGAGGAGACTGAAAGTAGAAGACATCTGGCCCTTTTCAACCTCAGAGAGACCGGACTCTATAATCTCAGTTACTAAATTACTGTGATGGCATTATTAATGGATTCTATGATTTCTGTACTGACCAGGAGATAAGGAAACAGATGTTTCATAATTGTGCTAATTAAAAAAAGAACTTTCCGTACATGATTTACTAATTAAAAAGAAGTTTGAACAGACTGAATGTTCCAAACGGATGGATGGCTGAGGAGACACAAAATATGTGTTTTGAGGATCAGAAGCGCAGATTAAAAACCCGTAGTGTTCAAGGAATGAAATTATGAGACAGTTGGTTGGGCTGGATCTAATTGAAAAAGATTAGGCCTCTTTTGGGGTGGAGGAGTGGGGGAAAACCTAGCGGAGAGATTGCTTGATTCTTGTATTAGTCAAGGTAGAAGATTGGGTCGGGCCTTCCTGCTCATTTTTCTCAGTTTTTCTTCCACCTTCCGTTGTTTCATTCTGAAATCTTCCTTTTAGTTACATTGAATGTAACTAAATTCAATTTTCAGGGAAAATACTAAAGGAAACAAGGGGGTTCTGTATGCAGACTGTCAAATCTCCTTGGTTTTTCCTTTTATTGAATGCTGCTAAAGCAACAACATCAGAGGAACATTCCATTCCTGATGCAAAGAGCTTCCGTTTCTAATCGTAACATGAAATATTTCCTTAGCTGAACTTCCAGGGAATTGAACTGTTCTGTACTATTCTATTTGTTCTGTTTGGTTCTGTTCAGCTCTGTTTTGTTTTGTTTGGTTCTACTCTACTCTACTCTACTCTACTCTACTCTACTCTACTCTACTCTACTCTACTCTACTCTACTCTACTCTACTCTACTCCTCATCTACTCCTTTCCTGATGCAAAGAGTTTCCATTTGTTCTGTTTGGTTCTGTTTTGCTCTGTTTTGTTCTACTCTACTCTACTCTACTCTACTCTACTCTACTCTACTCTACTCTACTCTACTCCTCATCTACTCCTTTCCTGATGCAAAGAGTTTCCATTTGTTCTGTTTGGTTCTGTTTAGCTCTGTTTTGTTCTACTCTACTCTACTCTACTCTACTCTACTCTACTCTACTCTACTCTACTCTACTCTACTCTACTCTACTCTATTCTACTCTACCCTATGCTGCGCTACGCTACGCTACACTACTCTACTCCTAGTCTACTCCATTCCTGATGCAAACAGCTTCTATTTCTAATCATAACATGGAAGATTTCCTCAGTTTGAACTCTTGTGGAACTGTTCTGTTCTATTCATTCTATGCTGTTCTGTTTGTTCTGTGCTGTGCTGCTCTATTTTTGGAAAATCCTCATCCACTGAAAAATTATTCATTTTTAAGATTATATTGGTGGCTAATACCTCATCTTCCTTTCCAGTCTTCCTAGTCTTAGAAAAGGAACTAAGATGATTAAGCAACTAAGGTTATTAAGGGCCTGGTTGCAGGAATTGGGTATGGTTAGTCTAGAAAAAAGGACTTGAGGTGACATGAAAGCAGTGTTCCAATATTTGAGAGAAGAGCGGGGGTCGACCTATTCTCCAAAGCACCAGAAGCAAGACAAGAAACAATGGATGGAAACTAATCAAGGAAAGAATAAAGAAACCTAGAACTAAGGAGAAGTTTCCTAATGGTGAGATCAATCAACCAGTGGATCAGCTTGCCTTCAGAAGTTGTGAGTGCTACGACACTGGAAGCTTTTAAGAAGAGACTTGTATAAAATGGTATAGGATCTCCTGCTTGAGTATGGGATTGGACTAGAACAACTTCCTGAAGGCGAGTTGTTCCACTGTGTTCTGTCCCCGTCCCCATACACACACAAACAGCCAGCCACAAACACAATATTCAAAACAGTCCAGCTCAAACATGAAACCTTCAGCAGATTTGGCGTTGTACAAAGTGACTAGCCAGAAGTTAGCTTTGTCCGTCACAGAGTCTAAATGGCCACCACACTCTCTTATATAGCCTGTGGGGTGTGGTCCAGTGACTCAGCTTAATCCCTGGCACGCCTCCTCATATGCTGCAAACGTTTATCTCACCTTCGTTGGCGTGGATCCAGGAATGACTTATCCCCCTCATCGCTGTCATTGGAGACACCTGGCTCCTGGTCAATCTCCTCTCCCTCAGCAGACACCTGAGGCATTGCCAGAGAGGAGGGGCCTGGAGAGGGAGGCCTGGCCGGCTCCTCTCCTTCATGTTCGGAGCCTTCTTCCTCCGATAAGATGGGCTCGGGGATCAGAGCCACAACACACTGGTTGATTGTTTTCACTATTAAGAAATTTCTCAGTTCTAAGTTCCTTCTTTCCTTGATCAGTTTTCATCCCTTCCAACTCTATTATCCTGTCTTCTGTTCTCTCTGTGTAGCATTTAACTCGGTAGCCATCATTTTATTGATCGCATTGGTTCACTTGCTATCTTTCCAAACACGATATATTAATAATTGTTTCTCTCTTTCACTTCCATCCCATTTTATAGATATAGATTTGATAGCAATAGAACTGAGACTTACATACCATTTCACAGTGCCTTACAGACCTCTCTAAGTGGTTTACAGAATCAGCATATTTGCCCCCAACAATCTGGGGCCTTGTTTCATCACCAACCTTGGGAGGATGGAAGGCTGAGTTGAATCGGTCAGAAGCGAAGGAATCAAACTCCTGACAATATGAGCAGAGTTAGCTTGCTAAGATACTGAGCTTGTCGATCGAAAGGTCGGCAGTTCAGCGGTTTGAATCCCGAGTGCCGCGGAATGGGGTGAGCTCCCGTTACTTGTCCCAGCTTCTGTCAACCTAGCAGTTCGAAAGCATGTAAAAAATGCAAGTAGAAAAATAGGGACCACCTTTGTTGGGAAGGTAACAGTGTTCTGTGCGCCTTTGGTGTTTAGTCATGCCGGCCACATGACCACGGAGACGTCTTCGGACAGCGTTGGCTCTTCGGCTTTGAAACGGAGATGAACACCGCCCCCTAGAGTCGGGAACGACTGGCACATATGTGTGAGGGGAACCTTTAATCTTTAGCTTTTATTGCATTCTAACCACTGTGCCTTATAACCCCCTCATCTAATTGTTTTCAGGCGTCATCCTTTTTATCTTATTTTGGACATGGGTAGAAAATCCACCATTTCCTCAGATTCTGACTTTATGTCAATTGGGACCTGTCATTTTATTACTTGAGGAGAAACCTCTAAAATGGGGAGAACTTTGGTCCGAATGGTGTGGATATTAATCAAGATTTTGAATGGTGAGAAACAAGGTTTATGGCGTGGGAAACTGATCAGTAATGTATGCTGCAATGAAGAATTTGGCCCGTCGATATTTCTCTCTTTCATTTCATAGCTGGTTCACTTTGCTTTGCCGGGTCCCTCATGCTTGGAAGGACATGTCTCACACTGCCTAACACCGGTTGGGAATGGAGGAAGAAGCTTTGTCTGGTTGCCTTAGCAACCATGTTTTCTGCAGCCCTTCTGTCTGCCAGGAGGTCTGGAAAGAAGCAGGGATTTTGCAGGCCAAAATAGCAGCAGAATATTCAGAATCAGATGGTGTAAAGGAAAAGCGCCAAGGCTTCTATAAAGAAGGTTAATTTAATCACCAACCAGGGCCTGTCCGGATAATGTTCCACTCACCCTTCTTAATGCTAAGACCTCAAAGCAGTAAGACTCTAGCTGTCACTATATACTCTTTATACACTCATATTATGCCTGCATGTCTTCCTTACATCACCTATGTAACAAAGGAATGTGGCATGATCTAACCATTCAGATCATTGTATGTGACTGTCTCCTCCTCCTCCTCCTCCTCCTCCTCCTCCTCCTCCTCCTCCTCCTCCTCTTCTTCTTCTTTTTCTTCTTCTTCTTCTTCTTCTTCTCCTTCTCCTTCTTCTCCTCCTCCTCCTCCTCTTTTTCTCCTCCTCCTCCTCTTCTCCTTCTCCTTCACCTCCTCCTCCTCCTTCTCCTTTTCCTTCTTCTTCTCCTCCTCCTCCTCTCCTCCTCCTCCTTCTCCTCCTCTCCTCCTCCTCCTCATCTCCTCCTCCTCCTCTTCCTCTTCCTCCTCCTCCTCCTCTTCTTCTCCTTCTTCTCCCCTTCTCTTCCTTCCTCTTTCTCCTCCTACTTTCTTCTTTCTTCCTCTCCTTCTCTTTCCTACTTCCCCTTCCCTTCCCAAACTCCTCTCTTCTTCCCCCATTCTAACCTTCTCTTCTCTTTCCCCTCCCTTTTCTTCCTCTCCTTTTCACTTTCTTCTTTCTCCTCTCCTCTCTTCTCCCTTCCCCTCTCTCTTGTTGTTTCCCTTTTCAGTTCAATCTAAAATGGTATTCGAGCAGCCTCGGTTTTCTAATTATCTTTATTCTCATTTCAATTTCTTATTCAATTAATATTTATTTTTATTTCATCATTTGTGTACAGTTTTATAATATCTCACTTTTTCCCCTTTTACCCCCCCTCCCCTTTCTCCTTTTACTTGGCATCATCTGGGTTTCTATTTTTTAAATTGTTTTCTCCCATCTGTTCTCTATCTACTTTATCTCTATACTCTTATTCATATTTCCTTTCTAACCAATCATAAATTTTTTCCCATGTCTTGAAATACATCGACTCCTCTTTATCTTTTATTCTCAGTGTTAATCTATTCATTTCTGCACATTCTAAAATTTTCTTTATAATTTCTCCTTGCAAAGGGATTTTATCTGCTTTCCAATTTTTTGCAAATACAATTCTAGCCACTGTTATTATATGAATAATCAAATATGTATCTTCTTTACTGTAATTCTCTGGTAAAATTCCCAGTAAGAATATCTCTGGCTTTAACTCTATATGTTGTTGCAAGATTTAAAAAACAAAAAACAAAAAACAATAATAGTAATTTTCTGGAATAGGTTCTTTCTGGAAAAGTGGTATTTTAGCTGCTATCTTGAATACGAATATAAACACAAAGATCTTGTTATTCAGAGGATGAAGGGCAGGATAGCAAATAGGTAGAAAATAATATTTCCCTTCTCCAAGAAGCATTGCTAAATCAAAACAAATCTGTTCATATTGTATTTTCAGATCTACTTTAGGTTCCTCAAATTATAAGTTTGCTAGAATGGTTTGGAATAAAACTATTTTGTCCTCTCTCCTTCCAAGTAGAATAAAGTTGGCAGACACGATTGTTAAAATGGGAAAGGAAATGTTTATATTAGTAGTGAAAAAAGCTTGATTTGAGACATATGCTTAGATAGCTTTTAAAAAGCAATTCAGATGTGAATGGAATGATCTCTTTTCTTTTTATTTATTTTTTTCCTCACCTGCATATTTTGTTTTCCAAAAGTTAATAAGAATAACGGTGGTATTGCAATGGCTTTTAAGGGGGGGAAAATGCAACCGACCATATTCTCTTTGAGAATGAAAATACTTCATATTTAGGCCGGCGTACAATTTCCACCCTCCAAAAAATATGTTCCTTCAAACTGGCTGCCCAGACACTGCAATTTGTTCTTCGTGTTTTGTTTAATTTCCACAAATACACATTGCTTCACATTGATATTCCTACCCTTCTCTCTGGCTTGTGTATAGTAAATGAACCTATTGCAATGGGCTGTTTCAAATGGCAAGGAATTCTGTTTTTTCTTATGTAACTGTCGAAAACGTGCAGCTATCCGTGCTTTGCTTGGAGATCGTTGCCGCTTTTTAAAAATATTCCGTATTGCAAACCTATGATCATTTTGAGGTCCAAAGTTTTTGTCCCGTGAACATTTTTTAAAATTTATTATTTATTTTATTTATCAACAAGTGTAAGAAAACAAGTAACAGAATAGACATAGACATGGACACATGAAAAAAAATTGGCACAAAAAAAGGATATAAATTGGCAAAACGTAGCCATAAACACATAGAACGATTACATATAATTTGGGGGACAAATACCATCTCTGGCTGGCCCCAGAGTGGGTGGGAATGGAGATTTTGCAATATCCTTCCCCCAGGAGCAGGGTGGGAATGGAGATTTTGCAGTATACTTCCCCTTCCACACCCACCAAACCACACTCAGAGAACCAGTAGTAGAAAAAAATGGATTTCACCACTGCCAGGTGATTTTTGTTCCCGAAAACCTAGGATCATAACAATATTCCTTTAAATTTTATATTCACCAGGCTTCCTTCCTCCGTTCCCTTTAGTGTATGAAAGATACTTGTTGAATTGCAAAGAATATTACGGGTAAGACTTATGGGATTTCACATATTAATAGTCCTAGGAAATGGGCCAAGTGTGTCAACAGAAGATTGTTGTTATGAGAAGATATTGGCTCTAATGATCATTAGTTCTGAAACATTAGAATCATAAGGGAACAATCCTGGAAAGCAAACAAAGATTTTGAGGGTTGGAAACCTAACGTCAAATGATTGAAAATGCCCTTGGGACTTTAATTAGAATTACGGATGGGGGAAAAATATATATATTCCGATAGCGGTTCTGTATACATATATTCACATCTTCAACCTGGAATGCTTAGGTTCCTTGCATAATTTGCTTTCAAATTCTCATTCTTTGCACTCAGGTACACAGGTGGATCAGTGGCTAAGATGCTGAGCTTGTCAATCGAAAGGTCAGCAGTTCAGCGGGTCGATTCCCTCGTGCCGCGTAACGGGGTGAGCTCCTGTTCCTTGTCCCAGCTTCTGCCAACCTAGCAGTTCGAAAGCATGTTAAAAAATGCAAGTAGAAAAATGGGGACCACCTTTGGTGGGAAGGTAACAGCGTTCCGTGCGCCTTTGGTGTTTAGTCATGCCGGCCACAGGACCACGGAGATGTCTTCGGACAGCGCTGGCTCTTCGGCTTTGAAACGGAGATGAGCACCGCTCCCTAGAGTCGGGAACGACTAGCACATATGTGCGAGGGGAACCTTTACCTTTACCTTTTTACACAATAGCAAAACCATGCTATCTACAAAAGACAGTTCCCAATCAACATTTTGTGTTAGTTCAACATATATTGCAACTTTCCTCTTGCGTGATGTTGATTGGGTGATAGAGCTGATTATGAGGGGGTCCTTAGTGCTCTCTGAGCTTTCTTGCAGACATTTCATTAGCCTAACTAGGTAACATCATCAGTGCTAGTAAGGAGTGCTGTTTGCTGTCAGTTTATATTTTGGTGACTTGCCTGTCTGGGTGGGTGGGTGGGGCACTCTTAAGAGATTCTTTGGTTGGGCTGTTTACTGATGGCTCTTTGACAGTTTCTTGACTGGGGTATTGCTTACTTGGTTGTTGGTCTGAAGTTAACCTTGGAGTTAATCTATGCTGATCTGAGTGCTAATTACTGTTGGAGAAGTGCTTGGGTCTTTTTGTTCCTTTTTGGAATGGGGGATTGTCTCTTTTGCATAGTCTACAGAGGTGGTATTCAGCCGGTTCGTACCAATTCAGGCGAACCGGTAGCGGCAATCGTCCCAGCTCCAAGTCGTGTTATTTAGGCACATTTTCGAGGTCAGGCACATGCGTGGAAGGCACGCGAGTGAGCAAAGCGTATGCGCAGGCTGGGCGTATGCATGGACAGCACACGCACATGCAAATTGAGCGAGCAAGTGGTAAAGATAAATGAAACCCATCTCTGATAGTCTATATACATTGTTAATGTCTATGTGTCTGTTGATGACTGATTTGTCAGAGTGCCAGACTTCTAGAAATTCCCTGGCATTTTTGGACTTGGCGTGGTCAAGGATGGTCACATTTTCCCTATCGAAACTATGGTTAAATGTATCCATATGTTATGAAATTCAAGAATGGTCGTCATGTCTTCCAACTGCCAGTTGGTGTTCATGGATGCATTCTGCCAGTCTTCTGCCTTTATGTCTTACGTAGCTGATTATCTCTTCTCCTACCCACACAAATCCACTGGGTCTTATTTGTAGCAAGAGCCAAGGTAGTGTTTTCCATAGTTACCGTACTTCCAGCAAATGTTTCAGGAAAAGGGAACTTTCTATTTCCAATTGCTCAGCTTGCGTGAATATTCAGCCACTGAAGTTGTGGTAACCATTGCAACGAATAAGTCTGCAGAGGGAAGTCAGGAGAACCCCTGTTAAAAGTTATCCAGTGGTGGTATTCAGCCGGTTCGTACCGGGTCAGGAGAACCGGTAGCACAGATTACGGGTGGTCCCGCCCCCACTCTCGCCACTATCCACCTGCCCATCCGCCCCAGCAAAAACACATCCTATTATTATTATTATTATTATTATTATTATTATTATTATTATTATTTAAT
>NW_026844029.1:1714499-1763595 GCF_029531705.1 Pantherophis guttatus | reverse complement strand
TCTCTTCTCTTCTCTTCTCTTCTCTTCTCTTCTCTTCTCTTCTCTTCTCCTCTCCTCTCCTCTCCCCTCCCCTTCCCTTCCCATCCCTTCTTCCCTTCCCTTCCCTTCCCTTCCCATCCAATCTTCTCTTCTTATCTCTTCTCTTCTCTTCTCTTCTCTTCTCTTCTCTTCCCTTCCCTTCCCTTCCCTTCCCTTCCCTTCCCATCCCCTCTTCTCTTCTCTTCTCTTCTTTTCCCTTCCCCTCCCTTCCCTTCCCATCCAATCTTCTCTTCTCTTCTCTTCTCTTCTCTTCTCTTCTCTTCTCTTCTCTTCTCTTCTCTTCTCTTCTCTTCCCTTCCCTTCCCTTCCCTTCCCTTCCCTTCCATTCTCTCCCGTCCCGTCCTGTCCTGTCCTGCCCTATCCTACTCTATTTCAAGCTAAGCCAACCCTTAGGCAACAATTCACTGTGTTTTCTTTTCTCTGTTGGCTTGTGGTCGGTGTCAGTCTTCCCTTGTTGTTATTATTTTTTCACCTATGATAGTGTACCTATTTCACTTTTCTTCATTTGACATTTCCTTTCCATCATTGATAATAAAGCTTGCTGTTGAAGGTTTAGAAACCAGAATTTGCTAGTTAGCATTATTTTTCTTGGCGAATCTATTTTTCTCTGCTTTGCTGGAATAAGAAGCAGCTAGTGTCAAAATAATAAGCTCTTTTAACCGTTTAAAATGGCTCCTGTCATTATCTTGTCGGCTCGATGAGACCTTGAATATTAGACTTGGAAAATATTTCAAGTACCCTTTCATTGAGTAGCAGATTATTTGTGAAACTACAATTTAAGCCACTTATGGAGAAATAAAACACCAAAAGCCATTGTTTGGCCAGGATCAAAACAAAGTTTTACTCTTATAAATTCTGTCTTTTGAGGTTAGAGGTTGATGATATTTCAAAATAGTTATTTGGCAGCAGTATTATTCGTAGGAGATAAATACTGATATTACATTAATCAATCTTGCTATATTATAAATGTCTAACATCTATTCTAAACAATCCGATATTCTTTTAAAGGGAATGCAGTTTCTTTGCTAGAAACAGAAAATGTACCATTTGTGAGATCAGAATTCTCCTCCTCCCCCTCCCCCTCCTTCTCCTTCTCCTTCTCCTTCTCCTTCTCCTTCTCCTTCTGCTTCTGCTTCTGCTTCTTCTCCTTCTCCTTCTCCTTCTCCTTCTCCTCCTCCTCCTCCTCCTCCTCCTCCTCCTCCTCCTCCTCCTCCTCCAAAAGAACAAAAAGCTATCAGAATATTCATGAACTGGGATAGACATGGTAACAGGTCAGCCATTGAGGACTGTCTGGGATAGGACATGGTAACAAGGTCAGCCAATGAATAGGCATAGTAACTGGGTCAGCCAATGAGGGCTGCTTGGGAGCTGAGACAGCAAGGAGCCTGGGCATGGTTTAGCTCTATGCTGGGAACTAAACTAATCTGGTCTTGTCTGTCTGCTGAATTGAAACTGAAACCAATCTCTCCTTACCACCACATTGGAAGAACCACTCTTGGTATTGTATATATGTCTCATGTGTTATTGTGTATATAAAGAGAAGTTAATGAATCCCGCTGCATCAGTTACCTGTGTGTGCTTTCTGGATTTGATTTTTGCAACAAGCTCTGACAAAAGCTATTTTTGAAGGCAAGTTCCAAACTCAACAATAATTGTTCTCCTCCATCAAAGAGGAGCAATCTTAGATCTCCTAAAAATTCAGGAAATATTTGGCTCAGTTTGACCATACCTCAAAATTCCAGCTTCAACAATATACAGTATGTGTCCAAATTAGGTAAGGATGAATTTGATTCTAACCTACAGTATTGTCAATGTCACTATGTTCACTCACATGCTCTTTCTTTCCTATTTGCACATACACCTTCATTAAAAGTAAGAGTGTGTGTATGTGTGTTCCAATACATTTCATCTCAATATATACCATATTTTTCAGAGTATAAGATGCTCTGGACTATAAGACACACCTACCTTTTTTGGGGAGGAAAACAAGGGGAAAAAAATCTGCCTCTGCCTCCCAGCAATTTGCCTCCTTGCAGCAAACAGCAAACAGCCTGTTTTAGTTTCATTCTCAGCACAGCCTGATTAGCACAAGAAATCTGCCTCCCAGCAATTTGCCTCCTTGCAGCAAACAGCAGAAGCCTGCACAGCAATAAGCAATGGCAATTCCTGCAGCCTGAAACAGCTGAGGGTCGGGAGGCCGATCCAACCGACAATCAGCTGCTCGTGCTAATCAGGCTGTGCTGAAGCTAAAATGGGCTGTTTGCTGTTTGCTGCTCCGAGGGGGAAGAGGGAATGGAGCTGGCAGAGAGAGAGAGGCAGAGGCAGAGCCTGGGCCGGCCGTCAGCCCTCAGATGGAGAGTCAACAGCCCCCAGGTCTGGAGGTGGCTGATGAGGAAGAGGAGGAACAGCTGGGCCCAGTGCCTGATGTGTGGATGTGCAGAAGTCATAGGAGAGGAGAGCAGTGGAAATCCATGGGCCAGTCCTTGGGAAGGAAGGGCCACCGCTGCTAGTGAAGCCCCATCCTAGCTCTGGGGATAAAAGGCAGGGGGCGGAGATGAATAGGTGTGGCAGAAAACTGTTCATCTTCCAGCCGGACAGACTTGTTAGCTTGCGAGAGAAACTTTTTGCTGGGGCTGCCAAATAAAGGACTCTTTTGAGTTCACATCAGAGGGTTTTGTTCTGTCGCCGTCTCACACACACACACACACACCAACAGACATCCAAGAGTTAAAAACCAAACCAGCTGACAAAATCCTTTTCCTTATGATAATGGAACTTGGCAGCAACCTAGTGGCTGCCTGCCAAAAGTTTATTACTCACATAGAGATAACGTCTCTCCGCTTCTGGTACATCAAAGTAAATTGTTCAATAATTACAGAGTAACTTAAGTCCAAATATAATCCAGCAAAATCTATAACAAAAGTCCGGCAATGCAGAATGGCATAGAAGCTTTCAGCTTTGTTCGTCACAAGACTTGATTGGCCACCACGCTCCCTTTTATACGCTGTGGGGTGTGGTCCAGTGACTCAGCCTAATCTCAGGCACGCCTTTTCTTCTTATCTCTGCGACGTTGTCGAGGATCCAGCCAAGACTCATTACTCTCATCCCTGTCCACCTGTGGCTGCATGGACGTGCTTGGCCACGGCCCTATCTCTTGCCCTTCGGCAGACACCGGAGGCATTGCCAGAGAGGAGGGTCCTGGAGAGGGAGACCTTGCCAATTCCTCTCCTTCACTCTCGGAGTCCTCTCCTGCCGATGACACAGGCTCAGGTAACGGAGCCACAACAGGTTTGTCGTGTTTGGGGAGCCGAGTCACAAGAGATGGTTAGATGGTGTCATCGACTGAATGAACATGAATTTGGGCAAACACTGAGAAATAGTGGAGGACAGGGGCTCCTGACGTGCTATGGTCCATGGGGTCCCGAAAAGTGGTGGGATGCTGCTGGTTTAACAACCGGTTCGTGCTTTGTGTTCACTCCCAGCTGATTGTCGGAGCTACTGATTCACCTGAATTGGTCCAAACCAGTAAAATACCACCACAATCAGACACAATTGAGCAACTGAACAACGAACAACAAATTAGATCGTAAGAAATAGGGGCCAGGTTCTTGAAGCTGTTCCAATTGTTAAACCCAGTCTTAGAAAATCCTTTTTTTATTTTAAGAGAAACCCTTGTTTTATAACTCTCTTTCTTTTCTTTCTTTCTTTTTTGCATAGGAGAAGCAAACAAATCCAATGAAAAAGACTTGTGTTTTGTAGTAGTGCCTCCCTCCCAGATCCTAAAGAATATACCTACTCTTTTCATTTAAATTACAAAGAAGCTATGCTAATATCCTCAGTCAACGTATATCAGAATATATCTTTTTCCCAGCCTGAATTATAAGTGTCCTTCAATTCTGACAAGGCATTAAGAAAATACTGATTGCATTTGCTCCAAAGCTGACCATACACAGAAGGATTAACATCATTTCAATCTTTTAAGACGGTCTTCTATTCCCAGAGAAAAATCTCAAACCTAATCAGATATAACATATTCCACTGATATTTGTATTAAAATGCAAAGCAAAGGGAAAAGAAAAAGAAAATCCCCAGTTAGCTATTGTTGGATGATCGTACTTTAATCTGTGTTATTAAAAAAAAAAGAAATGATGCTAAAGTGGAAAATTTGCAAGCATTATTTTTCGTCCAACTGCGTTCTCTTTAAATAGTTAAGCTCAATAACAGTCAGTTAGGAGAGTATAATGTGTTGGATTTAAGATGGACACATGATCATTCTGTTAGAAATAGAAACAGACTTTAAAAGAAATAGCCAAAGTAGCTGGGAATGGGCTCTGGTTCACGAATCAGCTAATAAGAGGGTAGCGAAAACGTTTGAAAAATGGCCTTTTCAAATACTTTTACAGCTATAGCATTTTTTTAAAAGGGGGCTTTTAGTGATTTGAGGCACTAAATGTGTTTCTGCTCCAATTATTCCAAGCGCAGAGGATATACTTATTCTTAAATTGTTCTCAGACAAATATAAATGCTACCCCACAAACACTTAAAAGGATGCATTTTGTATAGTATAGAGCAGTGACGGTGAACCTTTTTGGCACCAAGTGCCAAAAAGGTCACACCGAAATGTTGCGCCCGCACGCTTTTTTTTTTATTGAAAAGTTTTACAAAAAAGAAATACAAAAATTTCCCCCCTATGTTCCCCCCACCCTTTCCCCCCCTTCATCCCACCCTCCCGCCCGACTTCCCAGAGCAAAATACAAGGTATTTCATTTAATCAAACATAAACTAGATTAATCTACTTATCCTCAAAGTACTGCCTCGCCCACTGAAACCTTAACTCCATTACAGATAACCAAATACTTCTAATACTAACATTCATTCATAAGCTATTTGATATTTTCTTGTCTGATAGTTATTTTGAATATAATCAATCCATCTTCTTCATTCCGATACGTATCTTTCTTGCATGTGGTCCTTCAAATACGCCGAGATTTTCGCCATTTCTGCTAGGTTTGTTACTTTCAATATCCACTCTTCAATAGTAGGCAAAGAGTCCTTCTTCCAATATTGAGCTACCAGCAGCCTAGCTGCTGATATTAAGTTCAAAATCAATTTAGTCTCTGAAACTGTACAGTCCGTAATTATACCCAATAGAAACAATTGAGGAGTAAATTTCAACCTTCTTTTCAAAATGTTCTACATCACCCACCAAATTTTTATCCAAAATGCCTTGATTTTCTTACAGGTCCACCATATATGATAATAGGTTGCATCATTACATTCACATCTCCAACATTTAGCTTGCAAGTTCGAGTACATACATGATAAAAATATGGAACGCTTCACAAATTTACGTGTCATCCTTGCGCAGGGGCCATGCTAATCTTCTCTGTATCGTTCCAATTTTAGTATATGTGCTCCCGAAGCGAGCACATCGCCCGCACACTCTTGTTGAGGCCGCACTCTGGAAAAACTGAATTTCTGGGTTCTAGCGTGCATGCACACCCAATGATCAGCTGGATAGCGTGCATGTGCAGGCCTGTTTTTGGCACTGCCATGCGTTAAGGCAGTGGTCCCCAACCTTTTTATTGCCGCGGACCAATCAGCCTTTGATAATTTTACCGTGGCCCGCTGAGCGCGCGCAGGGGTGGGGGCTTTGGGCCACACGTGTGTACCTGCGCGGGGCTCTCTTCCCTGGAGCCTTTGTGCACGGCCCAGGAGCTTTTGCGCACGGCCCAGGAGCTTTTGCGCATGGCCCAGGAGCTTTTGCGCACGGCCCAGGAGCCTTTGCGCTGCAGCGTTCATGTCCCCCGGCCGCTGCGCGGCCCGGTGCCAGGTACTCCACGGCCCGGCACCGGTCCGCGGACCGGGGGTTGGGGACCACTGCGTTAAGGGATCGCACTCCAGAAAAGCCTAACTTCCGGGTTCTGGCACGTACGCGCACCCAACAATCAGCTAGTTGGCGCGCATCCACACACTGGCTTTCGGCACTGTCGCTCGCATGAAGGACAGCCGATCGTCATGCGCACATGCACACCAGAAACCCAGAAGACAAACAGGCAAGGCCGTGCGTGCCAGGTGACATGGCTTTGCGTGCTATTTTGGGCACATGTGTCAGAGGTTCGCCATTACGGCTATAGAGGGAATTAGTTCCCTCTAATAAGTTCCAGATGAATGAATGAGTTCAAGAACCCAATGTCAGTTAAGGAGAGAGAAATAAACAGGAAGTCCTTGACTTACAACAGTTCATTGAGTGACCGTCCAAAGGTACAACAGCACTCAAAAAAAGTCACTTAATGCCTGTTTTTCACACTTAAGACCATTGCAGCAGCTCCAAAGTCTTGTGCTCAAAATTCAGATGCTTGGAAACTGGCATGTATTTATGACTGTTGCAGGCTCCCAGGGTCATGTGATACCCTTTTGCAACCTACTGACAAGCAAAATCAAGGGAGAAACCAGATTCGTATAAAAACTGTGTTGCTAACTTAACAAGTGCAATGATTCACTCAACGAATGTGGCAAGAAAGGTCATGAAAGGGGCAAAACTCACTTAGCAGAAGTCTCACTGAGCAACAGAAATTAGGGGCTCAATTGTGGTTGTAAGTGGAGGACTACCAGGTGGCGTAGTGGTTAGAATGTTAGATTTGATTTAATACTTGGCGACTTAAAATTAGAAATATTTGAATCCAGATATTTGGATTCTGGTTCCAATTGTGATTGTAAATTGAAAATTACTGTGGTTGATTTAAAAAGAAGGAGTTAAGGACATCTTTAAGGAAAGAAAAAGGGACGTGGTGGCTCAGTGGCTAAGACATTGAGCTTGTTGATCAAAAGGTCGACAGTTCAGCGGTTCGAATCCCTAGTGCCGCGTAATGGAGTGAGCTCCCGTTCCTTGTCCCAGCTTCTGCCAACCTAGCAGTTCGAAAGCACGTAAAAAATGCAAGTAGAAAAATAAGGACCACCTTTGGTGGGAAGGTAACAGCGTTCCGTGCACCTTTGGCGTTTAGTTATGCCGGCCACATGACCACGGAGACGTCTTTGGACAGCGCTGGGCTCTTCGGCTTTGAAATGGAAATGAGCACTGCCCCCTAGAGTCAGGAATGACTAGCACATATGTGCGAGGGGAACTTTTACCTTTACCTTAAGGAAAGGAACATTAGGAGGTGGGGGGGTAAGCAGCATTATTAAAATGTTCGTTAAAAGAATGCACAAAAGCACAAATTTCAGCATTTTTCATGAGTGTATAGATTTCCTTTATACTCCAGCTCAAATATGTGTCTTCAGTTCTATTTTTCCAATACCACCCTGCCATTGTAACAAATTGACCTATATAATCTATAATCTACTTATGCCATCACAACCTTCACTAATTACTTGCTAATTATAATGAGGTAAAAAAAAAATCACCTGTTAAAAATAGTGAAGAAGCAGATGGTATAAAAGACTTTTGCCTTGTTTTGTATTTTTATGAAAGGATTAAGTTTAATCTATGAAGTCTTAATGATAGTTTTAACTAACAAAGAATTTTTTTTTTTTAAAGATAGCCTAAGAGAATCTTTGGATCTGGAAAGTAAGAAAGAAATTAAGAAAATGTACAATCAAATGCTAAAATTGCATCAAGGTTAATATAAAGGAAAGCACTTATCAGAATGAATAGTCTTTTGGACGCTAAAGATACTGGATGAGTTCCATAAGGAAAGGCGGGACTTGATGAATCACAAATTGGAATTACGATTGCCGGGAGAAATATCAACAACCTCAGATATGCAGATGATACCATTCTAATGGCAGAAAGTGAAGAGGAACTAAAGAGCCTCTTGATGCGGGTGAAGAAGGAGAATGCAAAAGTTGGCTTGAAACTCAACATTAAGAAAACTAATATCATGGCTCCCGGCCCTCTTAATTCCTGGCAAATAGATGGGAAAGAAATGGAGGTAGTGACAGATTTTATTTTCCTGGGCTCCAAGATCACCACACACAGGGACGACAGCCTAGAAATTAAAAGACGCTTGCTCCTAGGGAGGAAAACTATGGCAAAGCTAGACAGCATTCTAAAAAGCAGAGACATCACCCTGCCAACAAAAGTGCGTATAGTCAAGGCTATGGTTTTCCCAGTTGTAATGTATGGCTGTGAAAGTTGGACCATAAGGAAGGCTGAGCGCCAAAGAATGGAGGCCTTTGAACTCTGGTGCTGGAGAAGACTCCTGAGAGTCCCTTGGACTGCAAGGCCATCCAACCGGTCAGTCCTAGAGGAGATCAACCCTGCCTGCTCTTTAGAAGGCCAGATCCTGAAGAGGAAACTCAAATGCTTTGGCCACCTAATGAGAAGGAAGGACTCATTGGAAAAGATCCTAATGCTGGGAAAGATTGAGGGCAAAAGAAGAAGGGGACGGCAGAGAACGAGGTGGCTGGATGGAGTCCCTGAAGCAGTCAGCGTGAGTTTAAATGGACTCCGGAGGATGGTAGAGGACAGGAAGGCCTGGAGGAACGTTGTCCATGGGGTCGCGATGGGTCGGACATGACTTCGCAACTAATAACAACAAAGCAAACTTATAGAAAAAAGTCCTACCTGCTTATTCTCAGAAGCAGAAACAGAAGCAGGAAACAGAAAGAAATTTAGAACTGTCTCTTCTCCTTGATATCCTCCTTATCGGTGTGAAGCGATTTATCCTATTTTTATATCTATGTATCTAAATATGGGAGCATTTGAGCAATACAATACCACATGATGTTTCCTGGAGTGTAAGAACTGTGCAAGTGAACAAACATCTCTCTGTCTTAATCAGCACTTCCAAAACATGTCATCGTATAATTGTGTCTATTCCTCCTCCTCCTCCTCCTCCTGTTATCTAGTTCTGTAAGAAAGCAATCAAGGTCTGGAAACACCAAGGACCCCACAGTAGTCGTCTTCTTCCTCCTCCTCCTCCTCCTCCTCTTCTTCTTCTTCTTCTTCTTCTTCTTCTTCTTCTTCTTCTTCTTCTTCTTCTTCTTCCTCCTCTCTCTCCCCTCCTCCTCCTCCTCCTCCTCCTCCTCCTCTTCTTTTCTTCTTCTTCTTCTTCTTCTTTTCTTCTTCTTCTTCTTCTTCTTCTTCTTCTTTTCTTCTTCCTCCTCTCTCCTCTCCTCCTCCTCCTCCTCTCCTCCTCCTCTTCTTCTTCTTTTCTTCTTTTTCTTCTTCTTCTTCTTCTTTTTTCTTCTTTCTTTTCTTCTTCTTTTTCTCCTCTCCTCTCCTCCTCCTCCTCCTCCTCCTCCTCCTCCTCCTCCTCCTCCTCCTCACGCTCGTCCTCCTCAACCTCCTCCTCATCCCCCTACCTTGTTGCCCCAGGAATATATCACTTTCACAAGGCTGTCTAGTGTGTATTTTCTGTGTAACACTAAATAAAATGTAAATTTGCATCTCCTTCTTTTGTATAATATACAAATCACAATCCATGGAACAACAGGATGTCCTTGTGGAACATCTCATTTTAACAATCAACTGTGGCCTATGAACCACTGTACGAACATTTGAATTATCTTCTTTAGAGATTCTTTAACGCAAGTGCACTCAGTATGAATTAGATAATCAGTGTGTCTTGATGGATTCTATTCTATTGTATTTTGCCTGGCATGGGATTCGCTAAATAATATAAGTGTTGAGCAAAGGAAGTTCTATGAATGAATGAATGTACGGGGCCGTTGATCTCGCTCTTGTGATCTGGCGAGATCCGGACATGAATGGCATGAATGAGTTTTAAATGTTTTTAATGTTTTTAATTTTTCAATGTTTTTTTATAATTATTTTTTAAAATGTATTGTGAGCCGCCCTTAGTCTTCAGAGAGGGGCGGCATATAAATTAAATTAAATTAAAATGTACGAACAAATGAATGAATGAATGAATGTATGAATGAATAAATGAATGAATGAATGAATAACTTTATTGTCACTTTGAATGTACACTAATCGGCATACATTAAAATGAAATTTTGTTGCCTATGGCTCTCCAATGTATAATAAATATGACAAAATAAATACATACATACATACATACATAATTATGTGTATACCCATATATATTATATGACATGGAGAAAAAACACAGCCTAGTTCAGATGTATATATGCACACAGCGAGAAAAACGAATCTTGCGAGTTTACCAGGTGGATGGCATAGGGAACAAAGCTGTTACAGAATCTGGTAGTCCTTGCTATAAATACTTGGAAACCTCCTCCCTCAGGGGAGCAACAGAAACAGACTGTGAAGTGGGTTGTGTGGGGTCTTTAATGATGCTTTGAGCTCTAAGCAAATTGCGCTTATAAGCAGTATCCTGAATAATGGGAAGCGAGCTTCCTATAATCTTCTCAGCTATCCTTACAACTCTCTGTATGGACTTTCTATCGGAAGCATTGCTGCAGTGGTGAAATCTGAACCGGTTTGCTACCGGTTCGGTGGCTGTGTGAATGCATGAGCAGTACGTGCCAAAAGGAAGCTTGGGAACATAAGTAGAACAGCGAGGGGGGGAACCAGCTCTGCCGCGAGATTTAGCTTCCCTACCGCGCGGCACAGCTAATTGTCGGAAATACCGGTTCAGAGGAACCAGTAGCATTTTTTAACTACCGGTTCACCTGAACCGGTAGCTTCTTTAACTACTGGTTTGCCTGAACTGGAGCGAACCTGTAGTGTTTCACCCCTACATTGCTGTTACCCTAGACCCTCCAGGAAAAAAAAAAATCTTATTATTGCTAGACTTCTTTCTAGATTTCTCATTAATTCTGATTGGAAAAATTTCCAACTGGCTCTGCTTACTATAATATATATAATATGCTTCCTACGATGACCGAATACGTGGAGGGCAAGAACAATAAAATCAATGATGTTTTGAGGTGGAAAAATGACTATGATATGTGTCATCCAAGGCAAAAACAAGAGGACAGACACTGAAACTGTACATCTTTTAAGTTGTTTGTATGGAAGAGATTATACAAAATTCCCAAGCTCCATCTAGTGATGAATATTTTCATTTTCACCCTCATGTTTTCATGTGTCATATCTCTAATTTCCACTGGTTGTAATTTATAAGAGATAAGCTTCCATTCCCAGTGATGAATTAAAAGCAAAGCGGCATTTAACTTACCCAGGGTTGGGTCTGATAGATTTAAATCTTTGTTTTCCTGATATTCTGTTCCAGTTATCTCATTCATTACATTCTCAATGGATCTAATATATGCGTAGACTTCATTCAGTGTGAATTGTGTCACTGTGTCCTTACTAACAGAAAATAAGAACAAGAAACTCGCGACCGCTCATAAGATGAAAAAAAAAAATCGATAAAGGAGAATATCTGTAACTCAGGGTTGAAATGAAGGGTCCTTGGTGTTTTCTGAGCTTGGATGTTTCCTTGTAGATGTAACATCATCAATGCTAGGCCGTGCTAGGTGAAAAACATACTACCTTGAACAGTCCACATTACAATTAAATGGCAATAATACTCTTTTGTTTATTTTTTAGCCACCACTATGCTCTTTGGAAGGCCAGATCCTGAAGATGAAACTCAAATATTTTGGACACCTAATGAGAAGGAAGGACTCACCGGAGAAGAGCCGAGGTGGCGCAGTGGTTAGAGTGCTGTACTGCAGCTACTTCAGATGGCTGCTAGTTCAGCAGATCAGCGGATCAAATCTCACCGGCTCAAGATTGACTCAGCCTTCCATCTTTCCGAGGTGGGTAAAATGAGGACCCGGATTGTTGGGGGCAATATGCTATTTAGTATACTGTCTTTGGTGTAAGCCGCCCAGAGTCCTCGGAGAGTGGGCAGCATAGAAATATGATTAATAAAAAAATAAAATAAATAATTAATAAATAATAAAATAATGCTGGGAACGATTGAGGGCAAAAGAAGAAGAAGACGGCAGAGAACAAGGTGGCTGGATGGAGTCACTGAAGCAGTTGGGTGAGCTTAAATGGACTCTGGGAGATCGTAGAGGACAGGAAGGACTGAAGGAACGTTGTCCATGGGATCGCAGTGGGTTGGACACAACTTCACAATTAACAACAATAACAAATCCACTTATCTGTTATTATAAACTTATTTCCATGGACTAATATGCAGTGGAGTATCTGAATAAGGCTTTACATAACAGGATGTTATGACAACACATGTGAATCTGGTCTTCTATGAAACCCAACAAAACTCACTAAAAGACATCTGTGGAGATTCTCAGTCATCCAGGTCACAGTTGTTCCAAGCCATCTTCCCCCTACTGCATAATGTCTTTTGGTGAGTTCCTAAAGATGCTTTTTTTTCAAAAGGCAACTGGACATTGCTTTTTTCCTTGAAGACATTTTGCTTCTCATGCAAGAAGCTTCTTCAGTTCTCCATGAAGAACTGAACATGAAGAACTGAACATGAAGAAGCTTCTTAGATGTGAAGCAAAACATCTTCAAGGAAAAACAAGTCCAGTTGCCTTTTGAAAAAGAATCTTTGGGAACTCACTGAAAGACATTAATAGGGAGAAGATGGCTTCTTAAAGATCTCTTCACAGTGCAAAGGAAATGCAAATTCATGGAAGTGGTCTATTGAATTTAAACTTTCCATCTGATGCCCTTCACTCACCATTCTGTGGATGAAGCTAGATTTTAATTAAAGAGCAGATAGCTATTCCCTGCCATTTTCTTATTCCCAAGTGTAGAATAGAATTATTTATTGGCCAAGTGTGATTGGACACACAAGGTGTGAAGTTTCTGAAAGATGCCCTAATTAATTCATGAGCCATGAGCCGAACTTCAAAAGAAATACAGTCATTTATTAGGAGCACCATTTCGGCAATATTCGGATGCAGTTAGAACTAATCCCACGTAGATTTACGTTCCCCTATGACCCTGTCTCTCCCCTCCTCTCTGGCCATGTCATAAATCACATTCTCCAATTAACCACTTTGGCTGGCTGTGAAATCCAACACCCTCCTTCTGATTGCAGTCAGGAAGAATGTATGGGATGCACTTCAGTTAGGGAAATCAATCAGCTCTATCAGTTCTCCCTCCCTCCTGCTCATGGCAACTTGAAAGCTTTGCAAGTTGACACAAGGAATTTGTCTTTGGTGCATATGCTTTCAGTGTACATCACTGTACAACCTGATTCTATCGCATTCTAACTTCCAACCATTGATAGAATCTATTCCATATGGCATAATATTCTGCATCCCCTTTATCTTTTATTTTTAACATTAATCTGTCCATTTCCGCACAGACCAACATCTTCCTTATTGTCTCTTCATCTGAAGGGGTGTTTTCGCTCTTCCACTGCTGTGCGTATACAATTCTTGCTGCGGTCAAGATGTGTAATATTAGGTATACCGTGTTTCCCCCAAAATAAGACCCTGTCTTATATTTTTTTTGACCCCTGAAATAATTCAATTCAATTCAAATCTTTATTGTCCATGCACAACATATGTACAATGTCAGCGTTCCAGAAAAACCCCAACTCCAAGTAAAGATGCGGAAGCAAACATTTTTCCAAAGCTCTCTTTACTAGAATAGGCAAACTGGCACATATGGGAAAACTCGAATCTGAAAAGCCCGGGTTTTCCTTCAGTAAATCAAAGCTCTCAAAACCATCTCCTTTCCCCCCAGTCGATTACATGCTCCAATCTAAGAGCCTTGATAGTACAGTGGTTTAATGCACCCTGTTATTAACACAGCTGCCTGCAATTTCTGCTGGTTCAAATCTCTCCATGGCTCAAGGTTGACTCAGCCTTCCATCCTTTCTAAGGTAGGTGAAATGAGGACCCAGTTTGTGGGGGCAATAAGCTGACTTTGTATAAAATATACAAAAGAATGAAGGCTATTGCTTAACGCATTGTAAGCCACCCTGAGACTCCGGAGAAGGGCGGCATATAAATCAAATTAAAAAAAAAAAAATCAATGTCCGTTCCATCTCAATCCAGCCCCTTGACCACTCCTTCTCCAGATGCTGGATCGCCCTGACCTTGACGGGCAGGAAGAATTTATTTATTTATTTATTTATTTATTTATTTATTTATTTATTTATTTATTATATTTCTATACCGCCTTTCTCCCGTAGGACTCAAGGCGGTGTACAGTCAAGAAAAATATAGATACACAAACATCATAAAATTGCTAATTAAAATTATTATTATAACATAGTTTGACCCAATTAAATAGAACCTAAAATTAGATAACATTTTAAAAACATTCACATGTTCGTATGTTTAGCCCCGCCTCTTGGAACATCAGGGTTTTGAGGGCACGGCGGAAAGCACGGAGATCAGGGATATTCTGTATCTCCGGGGGCAGTTCATTCCAAAGGGTTGGAGCCCTCACAGAGAAGGCCCTCCCCCTGGGAGTCGCCAGTCGGCATAATTTGACTGACGGTACTCTGAGTAGTCCCTCCCTGTGAGAACGAACTGGTCAGTGGGAGGCTATTGGTGGCAAAAGACGGTCTCGTAGGTACCCAGGTCTTAAGCCATGGAGCGCTTTAAAGGTGATAACTAACATAATATAATAATATAATATTATAATAATAGAATAATAGAATGCTATTATGTCTACTAACAACCCCTCTCCTTAATCCCCCCTCCTACTTTCCAGGGTGAGAGCTGTCCCTGAGAATTTTCCTCACTCTTCTAAGGCAGTGAGCCCTAGCAATAAGCACTTGGCCTTATTGCCATGTGCTCAAAAGCCCAATTGGGCTTATTATCGGGGGATGTCTTATTTTTGGGGGAAACAGGGTATTGTCCTTTTATCATAACCATCTGAGATAATGCCTAATAAGAATAGTTCTGGCTTAAACTCTATATGTTGTCTAGTCATTTTTTCTAACCACGTATGAATTTGTATCCAAAATTTCCTTGCCTTTATACAGGTCCACCACATGTGGCAATATGTGCCAGGTATTTGTTTGCATTTCCAACAGTTTGGGGGACATATTGTTAAACATTTTCGACAATCTTGCCGGGGTGGTGATGCCACCTATAGAACATTTTATAGAGATTTTCCTTATATGATATGGCCATTGTCAGTTTCCATTTTCTCTCCCAAAGCTTTTGCCAATTATCCAGATCTATGTTATATCCCAAATTTTTAGACCACACTATCATCGTCTCTTTGACTTGTTCTTCTTCCATTTTATAATTTAATAAATAATTATACAGTATCCTTATCAATTATGTCATCGGACCCCACTAATATCTTATCCAAGACTTCTGTGCAACATTGAGGTACCACATTTCTAATTCAAGAATGAAAGCAGTCACACACTTCCCTTCGTTTTTCAAAAGTCGCTTTCCTCAATAAAGTCAAGCCATTGATTGAGCAAACTAATTCTACCTTGACATTTTGTGGGATTACAAACCAACTATTTTTTTCCCCATGTCCTTAGTTTTACTAAATATAGGAGAGCAGATGTCTCTGTCATTGTGCATGGGCATAAGGGCTGCAGTCTTCAAATTTTCCCTATTGATCAATAGTCATTACACCATTATTCTATGGATGGATTGGAGGCAGGGGTGAAATCCAGCAGGATCAGATAGGTTCTGGCGAACCGGTAGTGGAAATTTTGAGCAGTTCAGAGAACCGGTAGCGGAAAATTTGAGTCGTTCGGAGAACAGGCAAATGCCACCTCTGGCTGGCCTCAGAGTGGGATGGGAATGGAGATTTTGCAATATCCTTCCCCCAGGAGTGGGGTGGAAATGGAGATTTCGCAGTATCCTTCCCCTGGAGTGGGTTGGGAAGGGAGATTTTGCAGTATCCTTCCCCTGCCATGCCTAGCAAGCCACGCCCACCAGGCCACGCCCACAGAACCGGTAGTAAAAAAAAATCAGATTTCACCACTGAATGAAGGATATTATCCTATTTTATGTCCAGAGTTATCTTTTAAGGCATCCCATGCATTTTCTATCTACCTTTCCAATTTTATCTCGTAGTTACAATTTCACTGAGGGAGATCCTTCAAAATGATCACTCCCACCTATTGACATAAAGATACGATATATTCAGTATCTCAGAATCTCTTAATTTCACTCTGCTAAGTTACCCCTGCTTAGTGGAGGAAAAGGAAGCGAACCGAGCCCACTGAGAAATTTCAAGTTATTGTGTGCTATAGAAGTTTTGTCCATAACAATAATACTTTCATTTACACAAGGAATTAGCAGTGTTCCAATAGTTAAGGGGCTGCCACAAAAAGAAGAGGGAGTCAAACTATTCTCCAAAGCACCTGAAGGCAGGACAAGTAGCAATGGATGGAAACTAACCAAGGAGAGAAGCAACTTAGAAATAAGGAGAAATTTCCTGACAGTTAGAACAATTAATCAGTGGAACAACTTGCCTCCAGAAGTTGTGAATGCTCCAACACTGGAAGTTTTTAAGAAGAGATTGGGCAGCCATTTGTCTTAACTGATATAGGATCTCCTCCCTAAGCATGGAGTTGAACTAGAAGACCTCCAAGGTTCCTTCCAACTCTGCTATTCTATAAGTCTGAATGATTTGCTTTTACAGTCATCTAGTGGTAAATATGTTTATAAGAAGCATCAACATTCTTGGAGGAACAAGTGTCTAAACCTGCCATAAAACTCTCTGGGAAAAAATAAATAAAATATATTTTTGAAAAGATATTGACTGTATTAAGAAAAGTCTAATGATGATCAAGGTGTGATGAGTTGTTCCGACTGAAAAAAAAATTGATTTGATTAAAGATATTTCTTTGTTTTACTTTCTTGATCAACTCATTTGAAGGATTCAATATGGATTTGTGTGTTTCCCACAGTCGATAATTTCAGTGAGGCAATCACGCACGTTCTCTAAGTGCGTCATTCAAAGATTCAAGACAAAAGGTACACAGAATAATGGAAAAGCAATCCTTAGAATTAAAAACAAACAAGCAAAAAAAACCTCGGAAAGGCATATGAATGATTCAAAGGTAGAATCTGTTCTACAAGTCATACCGATTAGTAAACTGATTTTTCAAAAGGTAAAACATCCTTTTTAATACGGGGGTATTAAATTTTTAATATGCTGATGAAATATTTACTGAGTGTGACATTAAAAGAAATCCATAAATGTTTTTAGAGGATGGGCGAAGAAGGATTTAAAAGAAAAAAGACAACTGGATGAATATTGTATGTTTAACCCCTTCCGGATTGTATTACTTTCTCTCTTTTTTTAAAAAAATACATGCAACATTTTGCAAGAGTGTGGAAAAGAACACAAATGCCTCAATGCAGTCGTAGTGAGATTTGTGAGTCAACAAATTTTAAACTTCAAATTAACTACTTCCTCGAACGGAAAAAGTTGGAGATCTCGATTGATGGCGATTACATTGATTCTCCACCCATCTTAATGTCCTGTGACTTTCGTGGAGATCTTTAAGATGGAGAGACCAAAAAGAACATGCTCATTTCTCCAACTTTCTTCTTCTTTAGCGCTCAAGGTTGAATCAATTAGTACTAACCCAGCCTGAAATGGATGTTTTGCTTGCAGCCTGTTGGAAATGAAGTACTGCTTGGAAGCTGATTGACGAAGCAATGTGTCTTCTGGTTCTAACAAGCAACATGTAACTCTGGGTTGTTTCTTCTCATGTTGTTTCTAAAATGTTTCTTGAGGCCTTGCCATTAGCCAGAAGAGGATTGTGCACATGACATGGGCATGCTTAGCACATTCACAGCATTATTCATGAGCCATGGTGGCGCAGTGGTTAGAGCACAGTACTGCAGGCTACTTCTGCTGACTGCCGGCTGCCTGCAATTTGGCAGTTCAAATCTCACCAGGCTCAAGGTTGACTCAGCCTTCCATCCTTCCGAGGTGGGTAAAATGAAGACCCAAATTGTTGTGGGCAACAGTTGACTCTGTCAACAGCTTAGAGATGGCTGTAAAGCACTGTGAAGTGGTATATAAGTCTAGGTGCTATTGCTAGTCCTTCTTTCCTTCCTTCCTTCCTTCCTTCCTTCCTTCCTTCCTTCCTTCCTTCCTTCCTTCCTTCCTTGTCAATTCATCATGATTCACTGTTGCAAATGCAAAGCCTTCTTCCTCCTTTGTGTCTACAATGCATCTGTAAGAAGGTTGAACATTATGTTGCCTTGAACATGTACAGTAGTGGCCAAAATTGTGGAAACCTTTTGGGAAAAGTGTATTTTTGAAGTTTGATGGCTAATAACACCACTTTATTTTTTTGGAGTTTCAAGATAATCCTATTCCACTGCTGGAATGGCCTGGGAATAGCCCAGACCTTAACCCAATGGAAAATCTATAGAGCCAAATAAAGAAACTTGTTAATCAGAAACGACCCAGCAATAAAACCCAGTTAATAGAAGCCATCCTTCAATCTTGGTTTCTCATTATAACAGCTGCAGAACTAAAAGACTTGGTTCCCTCCATGGGAAGACGTTGTAAGGCCGTCATTCATGCTAAAGGTTACCCAACTAAGTATTAACTATGTGATAATTTTTGTATATCTCGTTTTTTCTACGGTGATCATTTTTGTATATCTCATTTTTTTCTACGCGTTTCACTTTTCTTCTTTATACCGTAACTGCTATTCTAATCGCAAACCCTTCATAGAAGTTATTGCATTACATTCTTGATTAAATGATCTTTCCATCGATATATAATTTTACGGTACTATTCCCAAAAAAGGTGACGTTATTAGCTAGTTTTAGAAAATACACTTTTCCCCAAAAAGTTTTCCACAATTTTGGCCGCTACTGTAAAAGTGAGTTACAATTACACTGATCCCAGTTCATGATGGCCAAACAAAGCTTCACAACAAAGCATTAATGTGATTGAAACTGTTTCCCAGTAAATTCAACAAGGTAAAATCAGACTGGGGTTGATCACAGAAGTACAATCAGCAGTAAATGAACATTGAGGACAAAGCATTAATTTCAGATTCCTTCCCTGCCTACCCCCAAGGTTAGGGGGGGGAAATGATGAGCTGATTCCAAAAATAAAAGTTCAACTCACCTTTCCTAAACTTTGTAAAGTAATTAGCTGGTTGGCTACCCTACCGAAAAGATGCATTTTCAGGATATCCGAGAACTACCCAGGAGATCTAGCATTTCACTTCCTTTTTAAAGCACAAGATGGCATTTGATTAGAAATGGTTGGTTAGTTAATTATTTGTAGGTTGAAAAATCCATGGATTATTCAGTTCATTAGCTTGAGGAGAACATCTGAAAAGCTTCTGTCTCATCTTTTTTATGTCAATTAAGTTTGGTTTGGGCCCTGTTGGCCTATATAATTTTGTACAATTATAGTGTGAAAGAGGATATTTAAGCCATCCAACCTCCTGCTATTGCAGGAATCCAAATTAATGTAACACACACTCCTCTCCCCACCAATGAGTCTATCCAGGGAGTGGAGTCTACAACTTCTCCCTATCATTAGTTCCACTATCAAACTACTCCGACGGTTAGGAAGACCCTATTCCACCCGCCAAGATTCAATTGGAATTGGCTTTCCTGTACTTTAAATCCATTATTATATGTCCTGCACTCTGTAGCGATAAAGAACAGATTGTGAGTGTTGGTGGAGCATCCTTTCAGATATTTCAATGTTTTTTTTTTCACCCTTCAGTCTTCTTTTACTGAAGCTAAACTTTGCATCCAGAGCCCTTTTCACATCTCATTTTGGCACACTTACAGATCTGACAAGTGTTCCTTGCAAATCGTCATGCGAGACATTAATACAAATGTAGAGTTCTACAAAGTCCATTCCTTGTAGTCTCACCTTGATACTTAGCTCAGATCTGATGAGAAATTATCAACAAACGCTCTTCGAATATGAGTTTTGAGCGAGCCTATATATGTATGTATATAGGGACGCGGTGACTCAGTGGCTAAGATGCTGAGCTTGTTGATGGAAAGGTCGACAGTTCAGTGGTTTGATTCCCTAGCACTGCGTAACGGGGTGAGCTCCTGTTCCTTGTCCCAGCTTCTGCCAACCTAGCAGTTTGAAAGCACGTAAAAAAATGCAATAGCCTTCATACTTTTGTATATACCTGCTTAGTAGGGCTTTCGCCCCCCCCCCAGCGGTGTTCTTTTTTATACAAAGTCAGCTTATTGCCCCCACAATCCAGGTCCTCATTTTACCTACCTCGGAAGGATGGAAAGCTGAGTCAACCTTGAGCCTGGTGAGATTTGAACTCGCAGTAATTGCAGGCAGCTGGCAACTAAGAGCTACTTTAACAGCGCTTTAGTCCGCTGCTCCACCAAGGCTATATATAACTATATATATAGTTAATTAACATGCCATTTAATTAACTAGTGTGCGAGGGGAACCTTTACCTTTATGTGTGTGTGTGTGTGTGTGTGTGTGTGTGTGTGTGTGTATTTCTTTTTAGCCAGGTTCTTCCTACGTAAACCAAGATTTTTATGCAGCCCTAGTTCAGTTCTCCTTAGTCTCCCAATGGGCAGCAGAATGTTTGCTGGCTGCCTCAAAAGAAGCCTAGAAACTAGTGGATTGTGATTTCACTGAACTAGGACTACATAAAAATCTTGGTTTACATAGGAAGAACCTGGCTAAAGAGAAATACATACATACATACATACATACATACATACATACATACATACATACATATATAATTAATATACCATTTGATTAGCTAGCGAAATATTTTCCTGGCATCAAAGTTGCATCTACAGTCACTACAGCAAGACTAATTTACACACACAGAAATGGAAAGTCACTCGATCCTCACAATGTTTGAATGGCTTCAATAATTGATGGAGTTAGCAGAGATGGCTTAATTGACTTGTTTTGATCAAGGAAAAAAAATACAAATACTTTTATTTCTACTTGAAAACGGCTTCTGGACTTTGTGCTTGAGGTGGAGAAAAAAAATATGAAATGTTGATTTTGGGTTTTACCAATTAAATAGATCTGTTGTTGTAGGACTGACTAGTTCATACTATTATGTAAAAGTAAAAAGTTGAGGTTTGAGGTTAATGCCTTATTCTACTGCATTAAAGGGAGTCAATGCTTTTTCTCTCTCTTTTTTTCCCCTTGCTTTCCCCCACTCTTCTCTTCCCTTTTCCCTTCCCTAATTTCCCTACTATTTACTTTTGTATTTTCTTTGTATGCTGTATTATAAACTAATAAAATTGTTTAAACCAGGAAAAAAGTTGTGTCTAAAGTCATTCAACAACCTAATTAGGAAGTTCTCTGAGATCATTATATTTCTACTTATGAAATACAAGTATATATGGAGCATGTAAAAATGTCTACCTCTTCTTTTTGAGATCACATTCATCTTAATAAGTTTGCAGATGGTCCAGCATTTTTTTTTTCTTTTTAAGAAATAATTGGTTTGGATTCCAGAGGTGGCCTACTTGCAAAACAAATTTGTTTTGTCTGATCTGGTATATTCTGATCCAGAATGTATCTTTCCTACTGGACATACTAAGTATATGTTCTAATATGGTTATACCCAGTGGGGAAATCCAATTTTTTTTTACTACCAGTCCTGTGGGCGAGGCTTGGTGGGCATGGTGTGACTTGGTGGGTGTGGCTTGGTGGGCATGGCAGGGGAAGTATACTGCAAAATCTCCATTCCCACCCCACTCTGCGGCCAGCCAGAGGTGGTATTTGCTGGTTCTCCAAACTACTCAAAATTTCCCCTACCAGTTCTCCAGACTACTCAAAATTTCCCCTACCGGTTCTCCAGAACCTGTCAGAACCTGCTGGATTTCATCCCTGTTTACACCTAAGCAGAGATGGGCTTCACATAATTTAACAACCAGTTCGCCCAGAATCGAAAATGTGAGCTCACACCTGCTGGCTGTAACTACCAGTTTACCCGAATCGGTCCGAACCGGCTGAATCCCACCTCTGCACCTAAGTTTTTCCCAGTCAGATGAAACCCTTCAAAAAGAAATTCTCTGGAGTTCTTTCAGAAGCAAGAAATATTGAGCTTTCTTGAAATTTGTGGAGTGATTCAATGTTTGAAAAGATAAGAAACCCCGATGCCACTTCCCTTGCGATAAATCACAACTTTGACTCTGATTTCCCAAATGAGAAGGACATCAGAGTAAGAAAAGTTGAACAGGAGATAAACATCTCCCTTCTTCTTGCTTCTTTAGTCACAGTGCTTTGGGGGCAGGTTCTTGATTTTTATATTGTGATAGGCATGGTGTTTTTTGTTTCTTTTTTACACTCCTTATTGAAAAGTAAAGACTCAGATCAGATTAACACAGTTGGAAGGGACCGTATAGGTCATCTAGACCAACCCCTCGTTCAAGCAGGAGACCATACACAATTTCTGACAAATGGCAGTCCAAACTTTTCTTGAAAGTCAAGTGATGAAGCTCCCACAACTTCCGAAAGCAACTTCTGTTCCATCAGTTGATTGTTCTCACCGTCAGAAAGTTCCTCCTCATTTCTAGGTTGAATCTCTCCTTGGTTAGTTCCCATCCATTATTCCTTGTCTGACCTTCAGGTGCTTTGGAAAATAGCTTGACCCCCTCCTCTCTGTGGCAGCCCCTCAAATATTGGAAGACTGCTATCATGTCTCCCCTGGTCCTTCTCTTCAGTAGACTAGCCATGCCCAGTTCCTTCAACCGTTCATCGTATGATTTAGCCTCCAGTCCCCTAATCATCTTGGTTGGTCTCCTCTGCACTTTTTCTAGAGTCTCAACGTCTTTTTTATAGTGTGGTGACCAAAACTCTAGCTGTGGTCTTACTAGGGCTTTATAAAGTAGTATTAGTAATAGGCAAAAGATTTAATCAGATAGATTAACTAGATTGTTCAATGGTAAAAAAGATTCAGAATTTTATAACAGTTGGAAATTATGGTACGATTGGGTCCAGAAAAGGTGGGATAGAATAGAAATATGATGATGTATATATATATGATGGCAAATATGTATGTATAAAGGAATGACTTTATATTTATGGACAAGGTAATTACATTATACCATGGTGGCAGGATTGTATATTTTATTGGTGTATTGGTGTATAGAATATATTAATAAAAATTATTGAAAAAATAAATAAATAAAGTCGTATTAGTACTTCATTTGATCTTGATTGTATCCCTCTGTTAACGCAATTTAGGATTGTATTGGCTTTTTTTGGCTCTCAAGCTCCGCTCCAGATGACTTGTGGACATGTGACTGGCCTTTTCTTGGCCTCAATATGGGAATGGACTGACCATGAATTTCCAGTCGTCGTCAACCTGTGTCACCACGAACCTAAAGTTAGCAGGACACTGATATATTGTAGAATCTTTTTGCGTTTTTAAATGCACGTTGAAATTTTCCTGAATGAAACAGCAAAGGGGTATGTAACGCATGGTAAGTGAGCAAATAAGTGAATGGTGACACCAAAGTCAGAATTTCCAACACAGCAAACCAAACCCAAGCAAGCTACCATGTTATAATTTTAGGAACGGGAGAGGAAGAGTAAAAAGGCTCCACTCAATGTGTATCTTTCGTCTTTCTCCTTCTTTCTCTCTCTGTCTCTCTCTCTTCCTCTTCTCTTATTTCTCCTTTTTATTTCTCTTCTTTCTCTTTTCCTCTTTGTCCTCCTTCTCATTCTCCCTCCATTGCTCCCTCCTCTCTCCCTCCCTTCCCCTCCCACTCTCTCTCACACACAAACTACACACACTTTACACCAGCTAAAAACATGTCTGAAAAGATACTGGAGCAAAATTCGGAGATGGTTGAAAGACATACTCAAAGAAGAAATTGATTTGAATCCAGAAATATTTCTCCTGGGAATGGTAAAGAAAGGGCATGGAAAGGAAAAGGTCCACCTCCTAATACACATAACTACAGCTGCCAGACTGGCGTACGCTCAATACTGGAAAAAGAAAGACCTACCACCAGACGACCTTATAATTAGCAAAATATTAGAGTGTGCAGAGATAAGTAAATTAACGCACGAGATAAGTGATGATGAAAATTCAGATTATGATACTGTGTGGGGAAGATGGTACGAATGGATAAATGATAGAATCAAGGAAGGAGTTAAAGGTGCAGAAATTAATTAGAAATGTATAGTATAAATGACACCAGATATTTTTTCATGTATATATGTACAAACACTGCGAATCCAATGTCAAACAAAATTGTTATTATATTTTATCTGTCTTAAAAAAAAATCAATAAAGTGTAAATAAAAAAAAAAATAACATGTCTGAATTTTTGGGCTCTATTGGCCCAGCCAAGAGAATTTACAAGCACAACAACTAAATGGGATGCTTCAAACTGATGCAGCCCCATTTTGATCCCTATCTGAAGACCTTTTTTTGAATTTGTAACCAGAACTAACTACTCTAAAAACACATATTTTGGCTGGAGCATAGGCTTTCTGTGGCATCCAGAGAAGAATGTCTTTCACATCCCTCCGTTTAAGTGTTTGTGGAGAGTCCTACAGTCTGCAACTCATGATCGGCCGAGAGATGCTTCATGCTATATTGTAGCCTTTCTCCCATTTTCATGTCTCTTTACGGACTTCTCTTCCGCACTGTAGTACTATTCAAACTATTTTTATTTAGACTTCTCAGAAATGCCGTTGGTTCTCAGAGCTTGGGAATATCATGCTGTGACCTTATTCTGTAGTAAATTCGGTCTATGTGAAAATTGATACTTTCCCCTCTCTTATTAGGTTTGCGGACTTGGCTGACAATTCCCTGTAATTATGATTCTAAATATTTATTAAGGTAAAGGTAAAGGTTTCCCTTGCACATATGTGCTAGTCGTTCCCAACTCTAGGGGCCGGTGCTCATCTCCGTTTCAAAGCCGAAGAGCCAGTGCTGTCCGAAGACGTCTCCGTGGTCATGTGGCTGGCACGACTCAACACCAAAGGCGCACGAAACATTGTTACCTTCCCACCAAAGGTGGTCCCTATTTTTCTACTTGCATTTTTTATGTGCTTTCAAAGTGCTAGGTTGGCAGAAGCTGGGATGAGTAACGGGAGCTCACCCCATTACGCGGCACTAGGGATTCGAACCCCTGAACTGCTGACCTTTTGATCGACAAGCTCAGCATCTTAGCCACTGAGCCACCGTGTCACCAAGTATTTATTAATAGAGGATAAATATTGATTTGCATACAAGAAAGAGCTTGGTGGCACAGCAGACTAATAGCCTGTTATTATCATTCAGCTGCCTGCAATTACTGCTGGTTCGAATCTCTCCAAGGCTCAAGGTTGACTCAGCCTTCCATCCTTTCTAAGGTAGGTGAAATGAGGACCCAGTTTGTGGGGGCAATAAGCTGACTTTGTATAAATATACAAAAGTATGAAGGCTATTGCTTAACGCATTGTAAGCCGCCCTGAGTCTCCGGAGAAGGGCGGCATATAAATTAAAAGCAAATAAATAAATAAATAATAAAAAATAAATAAATATTTATTTTCAATTGGAGAAGTGAGGGTAAGCTCTGCTTCCAGATCGTTCCTTTAATTTTTACAACTATTGTGGAAGTAGCTCTTTTATCTGCCTTTAGTGGTATGGCTGGCTAGCTGAATGCAATCAAGATATGTATCATTTTATAAAAGCCAGATGGCTCATCACAAAAGGAAAAATTGCAGAACAGAACTTGACGTGATGCCTCCAATAATAATATATGCCTTATTTTTGGTGGGGGATGCTATAAAATTTTTTTTGTTTTGTTTTCCCTTCTTTCTATCCTTTTATTTAGGGCAGGGGTGTCAAACTTGATTTCATTGAGGGCCACATCAGGGTTGTGTTTGACCTTGGAAGGTCTGGGTGGGAGTGGCCAGGGTGGGCGTCGTCAGGTTGACATCACTTGTGTTGGCTCAAGTGCTCTGCAAGCGAAAACGGGCTCCCGAGCTATGTTTTTGGCTGCGATGGTCTCCTGCAACTCTCTGCCAGTGAAAATGGAGCTCAGAAGGGCCACATGAAGCCCTCCCAAGCTCCAGTTTCACTGGCAGAGGTACTGCAGGCCAGTCCTTTGCTATTTTCAGGCTGGCCCTGTGGGGATCAGCCTGTCAAAAGTGGTATTCAGAAGGTTCTGACTAGTTGTGGAGAACTGGTAGAAGAAAATTTGAGTAGTTCGGAGAACCGGTAAATACTACCTCTCACTGGCCGCGGACCGATCTATTCTCTGCCTCCCAAATCCCAGCTGATTTGGAGGAAATTGGAATTTTGCAATAACCTTCCCATGGAGTGGGGTGGGAATGGAGATTTTACAGTATCCTTCCCCTGGAGTGGGGTGGGAATGGAGATTTTACAGTATCCTTCCCCTGGAGTGGGGTGGGAATGGAGATTTTACAGTATCTTTCCCAGGGGTGAAATCCAGCAGGTTCTGACAGGTTCTTGAGAACCGGTAGCGGAAATTTTGAGCAGTTTGGAGAGCCAGTAGAGGAAATTTTGAGTAGTTCAGAGAACCGGCAAATACCACCTCTGGCTGGCCTCAGGAGTGGGAAGGGAATAGGGATTTTGCAGTATCCTTCCCCTGGAGTGGGGTGGGAATGGAGATTTTGCCGTATCCTTCCCCCACCAAGCCATGCCCACCAAGCCACACCACACCCACCAAGCCACACCCACAGAACCGGTAGTAAAAAAAATTTGGATTTCACCACTGATCCTTCTCCTGCCATGCCCACCAAGCCA
Source organism: Pantherophis guttatus (assembly GCF_029531705.1). Next base: position 1,736,995 of record NW_026844029.1, on the reverse strand, counting down.
TGCCCACCAAGCCATGCCCACAGAACTGGTAGTAAAAAATTTGAATCCAACCACTGCACCATGGGTCGGTGTGGCCCACGGGCCTTGAGTTTAACACTCCTGATCTAGGGTCTCTTGTAAAACTTTACTAACAACTGTAGGATAAGGTATGGCAGAACCTGGGGGTGGAATTAAAAGAGAGAACAGCCTAGAATCCCTATGTAACCACAAATGAAGTAAGTCCAACCTCTCTTGAGTTCCATTCGAATTCCAAGCAACGGTAGTTGAGAAGTTTCCTGTGCGTCATTTCTTTAGCAATAAATTAGTTTAATTGGATATTCACAGACGGACCTGATCTTTTGGGCCTGATACCAACGAATGCATGTTACATTTTAAATTATGGGTATTAATTCAGCCAAATTTATTTAATTCATTTTATTTGATTTTAAATTTTGTATATGTATGTGTTTTATTTTATGGCTGTTCACCGCCCTGAGTCCTTCGGGAGTAGGGCGGTATAGAAATTCAATAAAATAAAATAAACAAATACATTATATAAGCTTCAACAGGTGCCCCCATTACAACTTATATGGCTATCCAGAATTATTGACAAGAAACAGAAAATCTAGACAGCAAGCAGGTGCTTTTGGTATCAGTTTGTGGACAGAATCATATCATCATGTCACTGCAAAGATATGGGTTTTTTTTGGAAGGAATCAATACCCAGCATTTACATTTTTCGAATTTTATTTTCACCTTCAAAAGGCTGCTTATTAAATAGTTGGGTGATTATTAAAAGCACTCAAATGAGCAATGTGTTTGAGCCATGCTAGCTGTTTCTCACAAAAACAGTAGATCAAATTAACCTTAAGTATCACGATCGCACTATGTTAAGCCTAAAACTTAATTGCAAAATCTGCACAATGAACAAAGCTGAGAAATGGAGAATGTTTGTATAGCATGGTGTTTTTTTGGTACTGTTTTGCAATCATTTTCCCATAAGCAATGAAAAGAGCTGAATTGGGCTTAGATTTCTACAATCCCTTCTATTATACCCTGTCCAAACTCCATGATTTCAGTTTTCCCATAAGCAATGGAAGGAGCTGAATTGGGCTTAGATTTCTACAATCCCTTCTATTATATCCTGTCCAAACTCCATGATTTCAGTTTTCCCATAAGCAATGGAAGGAGCTGAACTGGGCTTAGATTTCTACAATTGTTCCGATCTAGGCTTCCTTAGAAAGTATACAGCACAAACTTAGTCCTGGCAAACCTCTTCAATTCATATGGCTGTGAATTATTGTCATTCCCAGTCCGAAAGGCTTCTGAAACAGTCTTTCAGGAAAGTGTTTACAAACACCCACCTTATCTCTGCCAGAGAACTAAGTGCCACATGCAGGGCAAGGCCAAAATTAGCACAGAGTCAAACAGAATTTTTCCAAAGCTTTTACCGACCAGATGAACTAATTGCTTCCTGCAAAAGCTCACATCCCGTTCGCTTCTCTTTTATGTCTTATGTCAATCAACTCCAAGCCTTACTCCCAAGTCGACCCTGTTTTCTTAATTGTTCCTGTCTTCTGGCAGCTCTGCGCATGCACACACTGGGAACAGGCTGGCGCTGTTCTTCTGCTTCGCTGATGTCAGACTCCAAAGACTCTGGAGGCAGCAAAGAACTACCAGATGGTCTTGGCCCCCTCTCTGCCTCCAACTCAGAGCCCTCATCCGAGCCTTCCCCAGACTCCAGAACTGGCCCACATTTGTCCCCAACCTCCTCACTGTCCGAATCTGCTACCAGCTCTGCTGGCCACTGGCAGGCGACAACAACAATCCTTTCTATTATATCCTGTCCAAACTCCATGATTTCAGCTTTCTTATTGTTGGAGATTAAGGAGAATAACAGGACTAGCTTTCTTTTTTTTTCCTTTTCCAACTCAAAACTTTTTTTTTTGTCTTATACCCAACATTAATGAAATTGATTCCGAAAGGCCCAAACCTACCTTTATATTAAAATGACATTCTTGTAGACTCCCTTGGATTCCAACCATTTTCTCTATAACCCGAAGCTAAACTACAATGAACCCAGTAGACTCTGCTTCTGAATAGACATGTATACAATTTTACCTATTATTCGCCTGGAGCAACTCAGAGTGTTGCCTGGAGAAGATCTATGGACGGGAACTTTCTCTGCTTTTCAAATGAAATAAAACGCAGTCAGTGTGCTTTAAGGATGGAAAAAATGTAGAATGTTTGGTTTCCAACTCTTCTGAGCACATCTTCCTCAGAGTGGCAGCTGTACAGGTATGTTCATGCATAAAATGGGTCATTTGCCCCATTTTACAGTAGTATAAGATAGGAGAGAGAGACAGAGAGACAGAGAGAGAGGAACAGACAGAGACAGACAAAGAGAGAGAGATAGAGACAGACAGAGAAAGAGAGGGAGAGAGAGAGAGAAAGAAGAGGGAGGGAGGGAGGGAGAGACACAGAGAGAGAAACAGACAGAGAGACAGACAGAGAAAGAGAGGGAGAGGGAGAGAGAAAGAAGAGGGAGGGAGGGAGAGAAAGAGACAGAGAGAGACAGAGAGAGAGACAGAGGGAGAGAGAGAGATGGGCATCTGAAAGACAGATGAGCGAGAGATGAAAGCTGTGTGTTGTGTGTGAAAGAGAGTGAGATATGTGTGTGAGAGAGATACAGAGATGAGACAGGTGTGTGTAAGAGAGAGGTGGAAGAGAGAGAGATGTGTGTTAGAGAGATGTGTGCGTTCTGTGTGAAAGAGAGGCATGAGAGAGAGAGAAAGAGATGGAGGTGTGTGTGAGAGAGACAGAGAGAATGAAAGGGAGAGAGAGAGAGTGGGAAACAGAGAGTGTGCGAAAGAGAGAGAGAGGTGAGAGAAAAATAAAGATGAGAGAGAGGTGTGTCTTGTGTGTGAGAGAGGTGTGAGAGGTAGAGAGAGATATATAAAGAGAGAGATAAGATAGGGTGTGTGCGAGAGAGAGAAAAAGAGATGGAGATGGAGGAAGGAAGAGAAAGAGGTGAGAAAGAGAGGTGAGAGAGAGAGAGAAAGAGAGAAAGAAAGAGAGGGAGAGGGAGAGAGACAGGGACTCAAAAGTGTGTGCAAAAGGGCAAAAGAGATGTGAGAAAGAAGTACAGATAAGAGAGTTGTGTGTATTGCGTGATATGTGTGTGTGTGTGTGTGTTTGTGGAGAGAGGGGGGGAGGCAGAGAGAGAGAGAAGGAGAGAGAGAGAGAGAGAGAGAGAGAGAGAGAGAGAGAGAGAGAGAGTCTTCACTGAAAGCCAACATTTATTATCACTGCACAGGGGATGAAAGGATCAGCTCCTTTCATCCCCAGAATAGAACAGCTGGTCATCCAAAGAGAGGGGAGAATCTTTTCGGAAATAAGGAAGAACGTGGAGGGGAGAAAGAGAAAGAGAGACAGGCAAGTCTCCATCCCAGGCCTGGTAGAACAGGTCTGGCATCTGGGCACAAATAGTAATAGACTAGTGGCCATTGAATAAGAAGAAAGAAAAACATAGGTAAAACTAGAATGAATTGGCAGACAAAGAAGATTAGCTAGAGCTAATTAGCTATGAAACTTATTGCCATGAAAACAGGAGCCAAGAACGTGAGATAACCTAGAGGTGATTAAGACTTGCTGGGGTTACATGAAGTCAGTTGGAAATGTAAGGATGAGGACAGAAGGGGATTGTAGAAATTCAGAATCATAGCAAGAGAGGAGAATAACATTACATAGAAGTGTGAATGAAGTCTAGTTCCAATATAGAAATAATCTCTGGGATAGATGCTGAATTCAGCAGAGATAGCCTAGATTAAATTTTAAAAGCCTTTCTGGTTAATAGTGTACTGTACATTGCTAATAATTACTATTATGCACAACAGCCATCTGTGTCCTGTTTCCATCTCTGAGACCTGTGACAGATGCATTGAAAGCAGATGGGAAACTGTTAATAAAAATTAAGGCTACATCTGAAGAATATGGCCTCAGACAGAGGTGGTATTCAGCCAGTTCAGACCTTTTCATGCGATCCGGAAGCGGAGATCACGGGTGGGCCCGCCCACCTGCCTCGGCGCTACACCGTCCTATTTAGGCATGTTTTTGAGGCCGGGCACATGCGTGGAAGGTGCACATGTCAGCAAAGTGCACGCACGGAAGGCCAGGCGCATGCACAGAAGATGCACGCCAGCACGAAGTGAGCTTGCGTGCGTGGGGCAAACCAATGGTAACAAAATGTGAAACCCACCGCTGGCCTCAGAGATAGACCTTTTCTCTGATTAATTTATTCATAAAACATAGAATAACAGTGTGGTGACCTAGGCTTATTAAGTCATTACAATACATAATTAGTCCCAAACAAACCTATTTTATTGTAACAGCTGAGAATTACGTTCATTCCCAGCTGAGTCCCAATTAGTTGCAAAACAAGTCCTTCGGAAGAAGTCCTTCAGAATTATCACCTTTATCTTCTTTGACACCCTGCCAAAGGCCTTACTTGGCAAAGCCCCATGAAGTTCAGAAACAAACAAGAGATGCCGACTGGAAACAGAGTTAGCAACGTTGCTTTCCTGCAAAAAGGCACAAGTGCCTTTGTTTCTCTTTTAAGCCTTATGGGAGGGGCCAATCATCTCCTGGCTTTACTCTCGAGTCGTCCCTTTTGCTTTAGCTGCTGTTGCCTTCTGGCAGCTCTGCACATGCGTGTACTAGGAACAGGCTCCTCCTGTTCCTCTGCCTCTCTGCTGTCTAACTCTGGGGGCTCTGGAGTCCGCGCATCACTCTCAGATGGCCCTGGCTCCATCTCTGCCTCCAATGCAGAGCCCTTGTCGGGGCCTTCCCCTGACTCCAGGACTGGCCCATGTTCCTCCCCAACCTCCTCACTGTCTGACTCCACTGCCAGCTCTGCTGGCTGCTGGCAGACCGCAACAAACAGAGATGGAAGTGACCTTGGAGGTCATCTAGTCCAACTCCCTGCACAAGCAGAAGAATCTATACAATTTTGGACAAGTGGCTGTCTAGTCTCTTCTTGAAAGCCCCCAGTGATGCCGCACCCACAACTTCTGAAGGCAAGCTGTTCCGTTGTTTGTTTGTTGTCACTGTTAGGAAATTTCTCCTTAGTTCTAGGTTGCTTCTCTCCTTGGTTAGTTTCCATCCATTGATTGTGGTCTTGCCTTCTAGAGGTTTGGAAAATACTTTGACCCTTCTCTTCTTTGTGACAGTGATTCTCACTCTTTGTTTGAGCTCATTGCTTAGGCAGATTCCTTAGGCAGATATTAAAGGCTTATGAATAATCGTACTTATTATTCATACTTATTATTTATGCCTGTTCTGGGTACGTGAGTGCTAGCTGATCTGAGGCCACTGTATGCGGTAGACAAACTTGACTTCAGTCTAAATCTTTTGCTTTACCTACTTAAGGATGACAAATGGCATTAGGCATTTTTCAAAGGCTGGTTTTTGGTAAAATAATTTGCAGGTTTTAATGTATTCACTCACAGAGGCTGGAAGAAAAGGGAAATTAGAATTGCAGTGGCAAACATCCTAAATTATGGATGGACTGATAAAAAAAGAGAGAAGAAAGTAGCCATGCCCTTTTAATAATCTAGGAACTTTACAATGAGGATAATAGGATGAAATAAGTCATAAAGGATATTGAAAGTTATGGCTCCAGGACAAATTAATCAAAAAGAAGATTGCAATGAAGTCTATTTTAAAAGGCTTGAATGCTCAAATGCAGATATAGATGTAGATGATACAAGATACAGATACAAATAGTATATAGATATATACCTATATATAGATATATAGATATGTAAATATATATAGATATATAGATTACAAACTATTCTAAAAATACGAGTTCCAGATATATTAGTAAAGAAAGAAACAGAGATCCTGCGAGCTCCGGAACTTAAAATTTTAAAATTTTAAAAGAATTAAAGTTTTAAAATTTTAAAAGAATTAAAATTTTATTTTACTAAGCTTTCGTCAGCCATCTGCTGACATCATCAGAGTATTAAACTACCATTACAGGGATCGCTGCCTTTATATGCCATTAATCAATTTGGCCTATTACACGTGCAAGGGCCAGTTTGTAATGCTAGTTTAATACTCTGACAATGTCCGCAGATGGCTGACGAAAGCTTAGTTAAATAAAATTTAATTATTTTAAAATTTAAAAAATTTAAGTTCTGGAGCTCGCAGAATGTCTGCTTCTTTCTTTACAGATATATAGATACTTGTTTTCTTTTCTTTTTGTAGGTCTTTATGTGTATTTCTCTTTAGCCAGGTTCTTCCTACGTAAACCAAGAACTAGGGCTGCAGAAAAATCTTGGTTTACGTAGGAAGAACCTGGCTAAAGAGAAATACATATATAGATACACACATACATACATGCATACATACATACATACATATATATAAAGGCAAGTAAATAGGGAAGGTATTGGTGGGAAGGTAACAGCATTCCATGCATCTTTGGCATTTAGTCATGCTGGCCACATGACCACGGAGACGTCTTCGGACAGTGCTTGGCTCTTCAGTTTTGAAACAGAGATGAGCATCGCCCCCTAGAGTTGGGAATGACTAGCACATATGTGTGAGGGGAACCTTTATCTTTACCTATATATAGTAGATATAGATGGTAGATAATAGAGATAGAGATGATAGAGATAGAGATAAAGAGAGACAGAGAGAGAGATATGGCTATCCTGTTTCCCCCAAAATAAGACATCCCCTGATAATAAGCCCAATCGGGTTTTTGAGTGCATGGCAATAAGGCCAAGCGCTTATTTCAGGATTCAAAAAAATATAAGACAGGTCTTTTTCAGGAAAACATGGTATATATAGAGAGATAAAGAGAGAGACAGATGAGATAGAGATATAATAGATATACTGTAGATATAGATGAGAGATAGATAGACAGACAGACAGTCAGACAGACAGACAGACATATAGATATAGACGATATAGATATAGATGATATAGATATTGATATAGATGATATAGATATAGTTATAGTTATAGATTAGATTTAGACGTAGACGTAGACGTAGACGTAGACGTAGACGTAGACATAGACATAGACATAGACATAGACAGATATAAGAGCTGCACATAGCAGGAGAACCATTTGGCTTAGAAATAAACCTGAAAAAGAGCCAAGTTATGTTTAATCAACTCACCAAAGAAAGAAAAAAGTTATATCTGGAAAAGAACTAGACAAAGTAAACCACTACATATACTTTGGCCAACGGATCTCAATGGAAAGTGATACAATAAAGGAAATTGAAACACTGTGTTGGCGGGCATTCGACAAGCTAAGCATAATTTTCAAGAACAACCTCCCCCTATGCCTGAAGAGAAAAGTTTCCAATCCGTGTTTGCTAAGTGCTCTAACCTATGCCTGTGAAACAGGGACACTAACCTCATAATCGATACAAAAGCTACGAGTGTCACAAAGAGCCATAGAAAGATATATGCTCGGCATCCCAAGACAATATAGAAAGATCTGCGTGTGGATTAGAGAACAAATGTGTCAGAGTTTGTTGCAGCACACACAATCAGACACAATTAAATGAACTTCAGCAGGATTCAAATTGCATAAGAAACTTCTTTATATACAACACCATACAGGAGAATTCAGCATACAATATCAGGAACACAGAAGCAATATTCATAAAAGCAAGTTATTACAGAGTAGAGAGATAAGAGGCTAATACAATGGATTTGTTTGTTTTTTTTTGGTTTGTTTGTTTTTATTAAATTTATATACCGCCCTACTCCCGAAGGACTCAGGGCGGTGAACTGGCACAAAATAAAATACATAGATACAAAAGTTAGAAACATAATTAAAACCAGATTAAATAATTTAGCCCGAGACAATTAAAAATCCCAATAATTTAAAACAGATTAAAATTTCGATTTAAAAGAATTTTAAAACAGGGAAGAAAATTAGGCCAGGCCGGCTTGCTGGAATAGGAGGGTCTTAAGAGCACGGCAGAACATTGTGTCCTAAATTGCACTTTTTAAAAAGTGGACATGCTTCTTATATATTATTTATATCTTATCAATTTCTTTTTTACATCTTCCTATACTTAAGTGCTTCTCATTTTTTGTCCTAGCCTGAAGGAACCGAAAACAAATTAAAGGAGCTAAAGAGGCTATAAGGAACTGGCTGGACTGAATTCCTTCTGCAATGAATAATATATTGAAAGACTCTGGTTGTTTTGTTTCGCTTTATTTATTTTTTTCCCCCAATCCTATTATGAAAAATAAGTATGATTTAAAATTAAGACTTTTCTGGCACATTGGTGTAGCTATTTTTTAAAAGCTGAACAAACGTGGAAAATTAGAGGCCCATTCCATTTTAACCAGGAGTGGTATTCATTTACCTTCTCTAAAAGGTAAAGGTTCCCCTTGCACATATGTGCTAGTCGTTTCTGACTCTAGGGGGCAGTGCTCATCTCTGTTTCAAAGCCAAAGAGCCAGTGCTGTCCAAAGACATCTCTGTGGTCATGTGGCCAGCATGACTCAACGCCAAAGGCGCACGGAACGCTGTTCCCTTCCCACCAAAGGTGGTCCCTATTTTTCTACTTGCATTTCTTACGTGCTTTCGAACTGCTAAGTTGGCAGAAGCTGGGACAAGTAATGGGAGCTCACCCCGTTACACGGCGCTAGGGATTCGAACCGTTGAACTGCCGACCTTTCGATCGACAAGCTCAGCGTCTTAGCCACTGAGCCACCGCGTCCCTTTACCTTCCCTACCGGTTGGTTGGTCTATTTTTGGACATAGGCCAAGTTGCCACATTCAAAAGTAGACCAATGATTCAGTTAAGGGCTATTTTTATTTTTTATTATTTATTTATACAATTTATTTGCCAGCCAGCTCATAACCGACAACACTGGCTTACAACATAAATATTTTTCTCAGGGGCTGAAAGGGAAAACAGAAAGATAAAACCAGAAATTGGCACTTGCCAATTGCCTGTGGATATGTATTTGAATAACTGCAAGTGTCAGTCAATCATCAATGAACTCGTTCCCCAGACTTTCTATTAGTACGGGATTAACACTGTGCAAAATCTGACTATTGGGGGCGAATCACTGGCCCCCACGGAGAGGGCTCGCAACTTGGGCGTCCTCCTGGATTCACGGCTGTCTTTAGAAGAGCACTTGACGGCCGTGACCGGGAGGATTTTTTATCAGGTTCGCCTGATTCGTCAGTTGCGTCCCTTTCTGGATCGGGACTCGTTACGCACAGTCACTAATGCCCTCGTCACCTCCCGCCTGGACTATTGTAATGCTCTCTACATGGGGCTCCCCTTGAGGAGCACCCGGAGGCTCCAACTGGCGCAGAGTGCGGCCGCGCGGGTGGTAATGGGAGCGTCATGGCGCTCCCATGTGACACCTCTCCTGCGCGAGCTGCACTGGCTCCCGGTGGTCTTCCGGGTGCGCTTCAAGGTTTTGGTTACCACCTTTAAAGCGCTCCATGGCTTAGGACCTGGTTATTTACGGGACCGCCTACTACCACCAATAGCCTCCCACCGGCCAGTACGCTCTCATAGAGAGGGACTCCTCCGGGTGCCGTCAGCCAAACAATGTCGGCTGGCGACCCCTAGGGGGAGAGCCTTCTCTGTGGGGGCACCTACCGTCTGGAATGAGCTCCCCCCAGAGATACGGAGGATCCCGGATCTGCGCACCTTCCGCCGCGCTGTGAAGACTCTTTTATTCCATCAAGCAGGCTTGGCCTAATCTCCTCCCTCTTTTAATACATAAATTTTAAATCTGTTCTTAAATTATTGGGGTGTTTTAATTTGTCTGGGCCAAAAAATGATTTAATTCGATTTTAACTGGTTTTTTAAATTTTTGTATTTATGTATCTTATTGCTTGGCTGTTCACCGCCCTGAGTCCTTCGGGAGTAGGGCGGTATACAAATTAAATAAATAAATAAATAAATAAATAAAATTTGCCTGTTTAATCCACCTATCTAGAAAAGATGCATCGATATCCAAATGCCTTCTATTCCCTCTATCTCTCTTGCTCTCTTGCTCTCTGAAATTGGTGTCTCTTGAACTTTTCTGAATTTGTATTCCAGCACGACAGCCACTGGCTCCCTTGCATATTCTTAAAAGTGCTTGGTATTTATTTAAAATGGTTGAAAAAAGAGAAGAGGATGAAACAAAGGTCAAAGCAGGAGAAATACCCTATAATCATCTTCTTTTAACAACACCATAATCCCTTGTGGGGTGGAGTCTGGGCAATTGAAGGCAGCTAGCAGAGTGTTTACTGGCCGGATGCCCTTCTGGTCACCACTGCGGAGTTTTGTTCAGCACATATATCCTTATTGTGCCCAGAGAAAAAGAAATATCTGCGTAGGATCGAACTCACAGCCTCCCGATTGTGAGCTTTACCTGTAGGCCACCATATCCGAGAAATATGGGAGCCTGGATAGCTCTGCAGACAAGGCACTGTAATTTAACACCAGCTGTCTGCAATTAAAGTAAGTTCGAATCTTGCCAGGCTCAAGGTTGACTCAGCCTTCCATCCTTTCTAAGGTAGGTAAATTGAGGACCCAGTTTGTGGGGGCAATAAGCTGACTTTGTATAAAATATACAAAAGTATGAAGGCTATTGCTTAACGCACTGTAAACTGCCCTGAGTCTCCGGAGAAGGGCGGCATATAAATCAAATTAAAAAAAATAATAATCCTATAATACAATACACCCTCAATATTGGTTTTGTACATATACTATATGCCTATATTATCTAAGAGCCATGGTGGCACAGTAGTTAGAATGCAGTACAGCAGGCTATTTCTGCTGTCTGCCGGCTGCTTGCAATTTGCCAGTTCAAATCTCACCAGGCTCAAGGTTGACTCAGCCTTCCATCCTTCCGAGGTCGGTAAAATGAGGACCCAGATTTTTGTGGGCAAGAGGCTGACTCAGTAAATCACTTAGAGAGGGATGTAAAGCACTATGAAGCGATATATAAGTCTAAGTGCTATTGCTATAGTACCCGCCACAAAAGCTTAGAATGCTGATTACAGTATATTCAGATCTGTTCCCATCTCATGAAACCCCAAAATAACTTATAATTTCATTGACTTTTAACATTCAATGCAAGTGAAAAGGGGTGTTATTATTATTATTTTATTTTTTGCAGAACAAAAAGCAAACTGTTAAGCAGGCAAATTTTCCTTACCATTCATAAGCCCCAGTTTTTATAATTAATTAATTAATTTTACAATTAATTAGTTTTACAATTAATCCAGTACACCAGTGGTGGATTTCAAATTTTTTTACTACCAGTTCTGTGGATGTGACTTGGTGAGCGTGGCATGGCTTAGTGGGCATGGCTTGGTGGGCGTGGCAGGGGAAGGATACTGTAAAATCTCCATTCCCACCCCAATCCAGGGGAAGGTTATTGTAAAATCCCCATTTCCTCCCGATCAGCTGGGACTTGGGAGGCAGAGAATAGATGGGGGCGGGGCCAGTCAGAATTTTTACTACTGGTTCTCCAAACTACTCAAAATTTCCGCTACCGGTTTTCTAGAACTGGTCAGAACCTGCTGAAACCCATCTCTGCAGTACACTGAAAAATAAACGGTATGTTTGCTTCTGTTGCAACTAAAAATTACCACATACTTAGGAGTCTAGACTTACTCCTGCATAGTTCACTAATAAAGGCCTGAAGCATTCTGTTGCAACATGTGTCGAGTTTTCCTTAATTACATTACTCAAACCACATACATATTTTTAATCTGGAAAAAAATAAATCAAATGCATATTCAGATTCTTATCATGTTCTCAGAGAGTTGAATTTCCGTAAAGGTGATTTGATGAGAGGAGGAGGAGGAGGAGGAGGAGAGACGAGGAAGGATCATTGACTTTTACCTAACAGAGTTGTGGGGGAAATTTGGAGGAGAAAGGAGTATTAGGTATGTTTGTTGCCTTCAATTATTTATAAAAATTAATGAAGGCAGGATAAAAATAAATACATAAATGTATGCCTTTGAGTTAATGCTGACTCCAAGCAACTGCCTGGATAAGTCCCTGCAATTTTCTTGGCGAGGTTTCAGAATAGGTTTGTCATCGTCTGCTTCTTTCTAAGGCTTTGAGAGACAGGCTGGGCTAAAGTCACCATCTGACTTTGTGCCCAAGACAGACTGAGAACTCACAGTCTTCTTGGTGCCTTAACCATCACAGAAATTCACCTCAAATTTGATGAATACTGGCATTTTTTAAAATATCCTTCTTGTTGTTGTTAGTTGCGAAGTCGTTTCTGATCCATTGTGACCCCATGGACAACGTTCCTCCAGGCCTTCCTGTTCTCTACCATCCTCTGGAGTCCATTTAAGCTCATGCCGACTGCTTCAGTGACTCCATCCAGCCACCTCATTCTCTGTTGTCTCTTTCTTCTTTTGCCCTCCATCTTTCCCAGCATTAGGCTCTTCTCCAGTGAGTCCTTCCTTCTCATTAGGTGGCCAAAGGATTTGAGTTTCCTCTTCAGGATCTGGCCTTCTAAAGAGCAGTCAGGGTTGATCTCCTCTAGAACCGACTGGTTGGATGGCCTTGCAGTCCAAGGGACTCGCAGGAGTCTTCTCCAGCACCAGAGTTCAAAGGCCTCCATTCTTTGGCCTTCTCAGCCTTCCTTATGGTCCAACTTTCACAACCATACATTGCAACTGGGAAAACCATACCCTTGACTATACGTACTTTTGTTGGCAGGGTGATGTCTCTGCTTTTTAGTAAGCTGTCTAGATTTGCCATAGTTTTCCTCCCCAGGAGCAAGCGCCTTTTAATTTCTTGGCTATAGTCCTCATGTGTGGCGATCTTGGATCCCAGAAAAATAAAATCTGTCACTACCCCCATTTCTTTCCCATCTATTTGCCAGGATTTAATACCCTAGATAGGAAATATATATCAGGAACGCCAGTGGTGTTAATTAAGGAAAGGGGACAGTTAAGAAGAGGGGTATCAAACTCAAGACCCACAGGACAGACTAGTCCGTGGTGCCTTTGCCACAAAAACGGAGCTCAGGAGAGCTGCATGCAGCCCTCCCGAGCTCTGTTTTCGCTGGCAGAGGGTTGCAGGAGGCCATCACAGCCGAAAATGGAGTTCAGGAGCCGAAAACGGAGTGCAGAGCACTTGGGCCACCACAGGCACCCCTGACATGAGTAACATTCAGCTGTCTGTGCTCCCCCTGCCCCCCCAAAGGTCAAACACAACCCTCAATGAACTTGAGTTTGACACCCCTGGTTTAGAGCAAACTAAACCATCTGTTGAACGAAACCTCATTAGATATTTCCACAGTCAACTATTGACTGACATTTCCAACTAGCTAAATAGAAGTCCGTCCATTGGCAGGCCGCAGTTCAACCCTATTGTTCAAAAGAAGAGAAAACAAGTCATCTTATTCCCCCCCATCTGACTAGAGAGATTGATTTATCAGAAAATAATACTACTGGTGTATTTTTTTTTTTTAAATAAAAATGCAAAGGGATTGTCTGGTAATTGGGTCTTGTCTATAGCATAAAAATATATTTGGTTACATTAGAGCCTTGGTGGTGCAGCGGACTAAGTGTTGTTATGTAGCGCTTAGCTGCCAGCTGCCTGCAATTAGTGCGAGTTCAAATCTCACCAGGCTCAAGGTTGACTCAGCCTTCCATCCTTCCGAGGTAGGTAAATTGAGGACCCGGATTGTGGGGGCAATAAACTGACTTTGTATAAAAAAGAGCACCGCTTAGGGGGGGCCAAAAGCCCTAATAAGCAGGTATATACAAAAGAATGAAGGCTATTGCTATAAGTGCATTGTAAGCCGCCCTGAGTCTTCGGAGGAGGGTGGCATATAAATTGAACAAACAAACAAACAAACAAACAAACAAAGAAATAAATATAGATCAGAGGTGGATTTCAGCAAATTCTGACCAGTTCTGGAGAACCGGTAGTGGAAATTTTGAGTAGTTCGGAGAACTGGTAGTAAAAATTCTGACTGGCCCCGCCCCCATCTATTCTCTGCCTCCTGAGTCCCAGCTGATCAGAAGGAAATGGGGATTTTGCAGTAACTTTCCCCTGGATTAGGGAGGGAATGGAGATTTTACAGTATCCTTCCCCTGCCACGCCCACTAAGCCACACCCACCAAGCCATGCCACGCCCACCAAGCCACACCCACAGAACCAGTAGTAAAAAAAATTAAAACCCACCACTGAAATGGATCCCAAGTGGAAGTGCTGGAGGATACCGAAGTCATTAAACTACTGAAATCAAAAGAGTCCCTTTGGTGTAATGGTTAAAGCACCATGCTATGAAGCAAGTGGCTGTGGGTTCTAATCCCACCTTAGGTATGAAAACCTTCAGCCAGTCACTCTCTCTCAGTCACTCTTCCTTCCTTAGGAATCAGGGAATAGCAATGGCAAGCATTTCTGAAAAAAAGCCTGCCAAGAAAACTTTGGGGACTAGCACATAATAAAAATGTTTTGCCTTTCAATTGTCTGGGAGTGGGTGGGTAGTCCAAAGTCTTGTCTTTTCAAACTTCAGTTAAAGACTCAAAGGGAAGACTGAGAAGAAAGGATAATTTTATTCTCAAAGGACAGGATTCAGATTTGGAAATGTGAAGATGTGTGAAACCCAAAAGAGAGATTATCTCCAAAATCCAAATCAATCTATCTACAGTGTCTGTCTGACTGTCTGTCGGTCTGTCAGTCTATCTATCTATCTATCTATCTATCTATCTATCTATCTATCTATCTATCCATCTATCTCTCTCATCTCTCATCTATCCATCTGTTATCTATAATTATGTCTGTCTGTCTATCTATCTATCTATCTATCTATCTATCTATCTATCTATCTATCATCTATCTCTCTCATCTCTCATCTATCCATGTGTTATCTATAATTATGTATTTATGTATGTCTGTATGTCTGTATGTCTGTATGTCTGTATGTCTGCCTGCCTGCCTGCCTGCCTGCCTGCCTACCTATCATCTTTCTCTATCATCGCTCTCTATCATCTCGTATCTATCCATCTGTTATCTATCTATAATTATGTCTGTCTGTCTGTCTATCTCTCTCTCTCTGTCTCTCTACCTATCATCTCTCTCTACCTATCATCTCTCTCTCTCTCTCATCTATCCATCTGTTATCTATCTGTAATTATGTCTGTCTGTCTATCTATCTATCTATCTATCTATCTATCTATCTATCTATCTATCTATCTATCTTTTCTCTCATATCTCTCTCATCTATCCATCTGTTATCTATCTGTAATTATGTCTGTCTATCTATCTATCTATCTATCTATCTATCTATCTATCTATCTATCATCTCTCTCATCTCTCTCTCATCTATCCATCTGTTATCTATCTATAATTATGTCTGTCTGTCTGTCTTCTCTCTCTCTCTACCTATCATCTCTCTCTCTATCATCTCTCATCTATCTATCTGTTATCAATCTGTAATTATGTCTTTCTGCCTATCTATCTATCTATCTATCTATCTATCTATCTATCTATCTATCATCTACCTATCATTTTTCTATCTATTTTAAAATTAGCTGATAGCAACCTAAAACAGGTTTAGTGCTTTGACAAGACTACAGATTTTTCTCTACAAGTAGAATCATCTACTGCTTATGCAGTTAAACCAGGGGTTACAGTTGAAAAATCGAAGGATCCATGCGCTCCTAATTAAGCCACAAAGTTTACCAGCCGCAAATAATTATCAGCCGCAAAGTTCCTTGGGCTGATTCAAGAGGGATAGACAAAGCACTGTGATAATCAAGGACAGTGGAAACTAGCAAGGGTGCCAAAATTTAAGTCTCTTCTTACAGACCTAGCTGGTAATTTCTACACTGACAATGAAATTATACCACAAATCTTTATCTTTGTTTAACACCTGTGTGTTTGCTCTTTTAGGAAATTGCTTCAAATGTACCCACTCCGCTGGGAATTTGAAGATTTTTTTTAAATGCCTAGCAAGGAAGAAGGGTGCTATCTGTTTTCGTTTGGATTTTATGATGATTGCAGGGCAGCTGCGACAGTTGGTGTGGTGCGAGATTGTGTTTGGAGAGCACTTTTACTGCTCGGAGTTGTTTGACGGGAGACTAAGAAAGAAAGAGATTCAATGCCTTCTCCTGATGCAATCTACACACTACCTCTATTTCTTTTCTCAAATGGGATATATGAAAACAAACGGAAAGCCGCAACTAATATTCACAATCAAATGAAAATGGATATATTTGTTTATCCATTTACTTATTTGCAGCCTGTTAGCGCTCATCCCGAAGACGAAAGGCGAGAGATATCAGTACGCTTGCATTTATTAAAAAATTGCAGATTGTTGACAATGGGACAAGAATAGATATATTTTTATAGAAAGTAAGCAGAATGACCTCGGTAGATATATGCAGGAAACCATTAGCTGGGGGGAAAAAAAAGAAGAGCTGAAGCATTTTTTAAAAACTGAGAATGATGAGATAACATTCAGAACCCGCTCAGGCAGATTCACTAAATAATACAGTAAGGCGGAAAAGGCACAACACAATCGGATTTGCAAAGTTCTGTTATTATAGCCAATTTTAATAAAAGTCTTCTCCTGGAGTTGGTATTCCTACTCTGGTCCACCTAGTGAA
Organism: Pantherophis guttatus; assembly: GCF_029531705.1. The sequence continues at coordinate 1,720,374 of NW_026844029.1, read as the reverse complement.
GCTGACAATTCCCCATCTATCCTTCTTGCAAACCACATTACCTTTCGCTTAAATAATGCATGGGTTTCCGTGCGGGAAAAAAAAAAGTCTGAAGAATAACATTAGAAGCCCGAAGAATAACATTTCAAAGGAATAAATATTTATAAAATGTTTGTGACGCTGACGATCCCTTTACAGTTTTGGAGATGCGTGAATCAAAACATCTAGAATGTAATATTTCTGTTGCGACAGTCAAGCTGTGTAGGATTAAGAAAGAGTGCAGAGAAGAGCAAAAAAGATGATTGGGGGACTGGAGGCCAAAACATATAAAGAACGGTTGCTGGAACTGGGTTTGGTTTGATGAAAAGAAGGACTAGGGGAGACATGGTAGCAGCGTTCCAATATCTCAGGAACTGCCACAAAGAAGAGGGAGTCAAGCTATTCTCCAAAGCACCTGAGGGCAGGACAAGAAGCAATGGGTGGAAACTGATCAAAGAGAGAAGCAACTTAGAATTAAGGAGAAAGTTCCTGACAGTTACAACAATTAATCAGTGGAACAAATTGCCTCCAGAAGTTGTGAATGCTCCAACACTGGAAGTTTTTAAGAAGAGATTGGACAACCATTTGTCTGAAGTGGTGTAGAGTTTTCTGCTTAAGCAGGGGGTTGGACTAGAAGACCTCCAAGGTCCCTTCCAAGGTCCATTCCGTTATTCTATTCTATTCTATTCTATTCTATTCTATTCTATTCTATTCTACATTCCATTCTATTCCATTCCATTCCATTCCATTCCATTCTATTCTATTCTATTCTATTCTATTCTATTCTGTCTTGGGAATGGAAATTGAACCAAAATATATCCATTTCCATGTACAAGCATGTGTATGATGGCACAACAGATAGTCCTTGATTTACAACAATTCATTTAGTGACCATTCAAAGTTACATCACTGAAAAAAAATGGACTTATGACCCTTTTTCACATTTATGTCCTTTGCAGAGTCCTCCTGGTCAGATGACCAAGATTTGTATGACTGATTTACGATGGTTGCAGTGTTGCCAGATCATTCCCTGTTTCCCCTAAAATAAGACATTAGCGGAGTAGCCCTTTGGGTATTGCTCCAAGGGCTCCAATTACAATCGGGACAACACACAATTTCTTCTTCTTCTTCTTCTTCTTCTTCTTCTTCTTCTTCTTCTTCTTATTATTATTATTATTATCATCATCATCATCATCATCATCATCATCATCATCATCATCATCTTCAGATCTGAGCAGGGTAAAAGAAAAAGTTGACACGAGATATTTTAACATTTGACTGAACAATTTATGGGTCACTGACCACACACAATTTTCCAGCACCTCTCTAATCTCATCTGTCAGGCTTGTTCTTTTGAAATTTCTCATTAAGGGCAGGAAGAAGGACCAAAACAAATCTTAAAGGAATGGTTCTGGGGCTCCATAAGATAATAAAGCAATCTTGAATAACTCTTCAAAAAAACAAAAATGAAAAACAAAACCAGAGAGAAAAAAAAGGTGTGGAACTTCAACAGCCAACAACAGCTCCCTCTCCATTTATTTGAGTAAATAAATATAACTGGAGAAAAAAAAAATCACTCGACGGAATGACATTGGTTTTTAAATCCCAGCTCAGTTTGCTCAGGATATTGTAAGCACAACGGCGTGAGGATATTTGAAAACAGCTTCAGATTTCTCAGTTCTACCACATTGGGGAGTTGAGATGATAAATTTCTGGGGTGGTTGCAGTGCAAAGCACACATTTCTGAAACACGTCTCTTTCCCCATTAGTAAACTTTTGCCTAACGCCTTCTCCTGTGTCTCGTGGTTCATATCCTGTAAGGGAAATTGTTAATAAGTGTTAATAAAATAGGTGATAATGAAAGGATTTTGCCACTTTCTTCCTTCTATTCATCATCCTAGAGCCGCGATGGTGAACCGATGGCACGCGTTCCAGACATGGCACACAGAGCCCTCTCTGTGGGCATGCTCGCCGTTGCCAGCTGATCGTCCGAGTTCCGTTGTGCGCATGTATGCTGGACAGCTGGTCTTTGCGCGAATGCGCATGTGCACACCGGAACCCGGAAGAGAGCATCTGTCCAGTGCGCATGTACACAATGGAACCTGTTGTGGCCCTGCCCTCTGAGCCTATCCCATCGGAGGAAGAAAGCTCCGAGCGTGAGGAAGAGGAGTCAGCCAGGTCTCCCTCTCCAGGCCCCTCCCCTCTGGCACTGCCTCAGGTGCCGGACGAGGGAGAGGAGATTAACAGGGAGACAGGTGGCTCGGATGAGAGCGGAGGAGAAACATCATTCCTGGACGCACGCCTCCGAAGGCGTGATAAACGATTGCAGCAGCTCAGGAGGCGTGCTAGGGATTAGAACTGAGTCACTGGACCACACCCCAGAGACTATATAATAGAGGGTGGTGGCCAGTGATCCCTGTGACGAACAAAAATAAACCTTGGATAGTCACTAGAGCATCGTCCGAAACTGCTGAGAGGAATATTCATTGTTGTTGGACTTTTGGACGCTGAGTATATTATCTTTCTGTTTCTGTGGAAATAAAAGCACTTGGCAGACGGTGTGTATATCGCTGCCAAGTTGGAGATAAAGACCTGGTTGTGTGCCAAGTGCTTCCTTAACCCTCGGCTGGCTGTGTTTGTGTGTGTGTGTGGACGGGGACAGATCAGAACCCGGAAGAGCAGCTGGCCACCGCGTGCATGCACACCAGCTAGCTGCTCTCTTCCAGTTTCTGGCGCTCCGGCGTGCATGTGCACGCTCCAGTTTTGGCACTCGGTGCCGAAAAGGTTAACCATCACTGTCCTAGAGATAGGTTACAAAAGGCCACGCCTCAGGGTTTTTCTTGGGAACAAGTGATTTCTATTTATTTATTTTTTTGTTTTCAGATTTTTGATTTTTTTTTTAAAAAAAATTAGTTTACCAATCACCTTCAAACTCCTCAGGATGATTTGGGAAGTAAAATCAAAAGGGTCCTCCACCAGAAATGTTCCCCATGTCATCAATTATTTTTGGAGCGTGCTAAACCTTCAACTGAGTGTTTTCATTCAATTGTCATCCTTCATATTATTTATTTATTTTATTTTATTATTTTATTTATTATTATTTTATTTTATTAAATTTCTATACCGCCCTACTCCTGAAGGACTCAGGGCGGTGAACAGCCACAGGATAAAACACATAAATACAAACACAAACACAAAAATTTAAAATAGAATAAAAACGAATTAAATAATTTGGCTGAACAAATTTAAAATACCCCATAATTTAAAAACAAATTAAAATTTACATTTAAAAAGGGGAGAAGATTTAGGCCAGGCCAGCTTGATGAAATAAAAAAGTCTTAAGTGCGCGACGGAAGGTGCGCAGATCCGGGATCCTCCATATCTCATATTTTGTATATGTCTTGGAGTTAATCTATGCCATTCATCTATTCATCTATTCATTCGTTCGTTCATTTGTTCATTTGTGCATTTATGCATTTATGCATTTGTGCATTCGTTCATTCGTAGGTTTGTTCGTTGGTTCGTTGGTTCGATGGTTCGTTGGTTCGTTCATTCGTTCATTCATGCACCTCAACTTCACCTGACCAGTTTTCTGCCAACTGTTTTAGACTAAGACACTTTTAAGGCAAATTTTCTAGACTTTGGGGAAACTTGTTTCTATACTGCATATGTGTGTGAGTTTGTATTTTTTGTAAAATTTGAAACTGCCTCTCCATGCCCTTGTGTATACATGGCCTGGAACAGAATAAATCCTGTTTGTTGGTGCTTTGGATATGATTTGATGCACCGTAAGTTGGTGCATCAGACTCACTGGAGAAGAGCCTAATGCTGGGAAAGATTGAGGGCAAAAGAAGAAGGAGATGGCAGAGAATGAGGTGGCTGGATGGAGTCATTGCAGCAGTTGGCGTGAGCTTAAATGGACTCCAGGGGATAGTAGAGGACAGGAAGGCCTGGAGGAACATTGTCCTTGGGGTGGCGATGGGTCGGACATGACCACAACTAACAACAACAACAACAACAAAGTTGTATAGTTGATGTTGAAGTTGTGTAGACTTATGTACAAGCATCAAAACTCATGCTTTTTAATCGCAGTGGATAATATCAATAAATAATCTTGGTGCATGTCCATCTTACAAAGGCAATGTTTCTGAGTTCAGTCTCCTTTAAAAGATAATTTCAAGTTTGAAAACCACTTCTCGGAGCTTATGTTTTGTTAGAATTTATTTTTCTGTTATGCTCAGAGGCTTAGTTCTGCTTGAACAAATGCTAGCACTGGAATAGTTTTCAAAGTCAGACGCGAATATTTCTGATGGGATCCATTTCTAGAGGAACACAAAAGGACAATTGGAAATGAGGAAAAGCTAAAGGGAACATCTCAAATCTGAGCATAGTGTCTAACATTTGAAGATATATGGCTCATTCTTACTACAACGAAGAGTAGAGTAGAGTAGAGTAGAGTACAGTAGAGTAGAGTAGAGTAGAGTAGAGTAGAGTAGAGTACAGTAGAGTAGAGTAGAGTAGAATAGAATAGCCCCTTTTTCTTTTTTTTAATTTTAAAAAACAAACTTTATTGAATTTAAAAATATTAACAAGAGAAAAAAAAAAGAGAAAATATACAAATTTTCTCACTCGTAAAATTTACATTTTCAATCCACAGTTACACTAACATACTAAATACATGTGATTATATAAAGACATATATACAAATATACAAACAGTGACTTATTTACCTGTTCTATCTATCTGACGGTGCATTTTTTTATTATTATTATTACTTGCATTTCCCCTAATTCTTATCTTTACCCTTTTTTCCTTTGGTTTATCCACTTATACCATCTATTCCATACTATAAAATATTTTGAGTCTTCCTTGTCTTTTAATTCTAGAGTTAATTTATCCATTTCTGCGCATGTGTAGATTTTTTGAATTACTTCCTGATCTGTTGGCATACAATCTGTTTTCCACAGTTGTGATATATATATATATATATATATATATATATATATATATATATATATATATAGCCCTTTTTTCAAACCAGTGGTCCTCTCTGTCCAAAATATGGAGTTTGCTGTCTTCTGTTGTGGCCTACCAGCGGCCAGTGAGGAGGTTGGGGGGAAACTTGGGCCAGTCCTGGGGGCTGGGGAAAGCTCGGACGAGGGTTCTGCATCAGAGGAAGAGAGGGAGTTAGACGGCAGCGAGGCAGAGGAACAGTTGGAGTTCGTTCCCAGTGTGCGCATGTGCAGAGCTGCCAGAAGACAAGAACAACTCAGAAAACAGGATCAACTTGGGAGTAAAGCCACACCTTGAAGGTAATTGGCCCCTCCGATAGGAAATAAAAGAGGACCGAACAGGGAGTGGGCTTTTGCAGGAAACAATTCATTCATTCCATGACTCTGAGAGACTCTGTGCTACGTTTTGCCTTGTACTGCGGTTGGAAACAAGTTACATGGCAGCTTGCCAAACGAGATAAGGTCTGTGTTGAGAAATATTCCTTTGAAAAACTGTTTGGACAAACCTTGCTGAGTGTGAATGAACATAATTCACAGTCGTGTAAATAAAAGAGGTTTTGCCAGGACCAATTCCTGCCTCCCGCTTGTTAGAGGACCCTACGTCAGAACATCTTCAAAAGAGTGGCCTTTGTCATTTTTTTTTTTAATGCAGATGGACTGTTAAAACTTGGCCTGATGGGTTTGTTTGTTCTCTTTTATGACTTGATGGCAGGGATGAAATGCTCCCGGTTCAGACCGGTTCAGCTGATCCGGTAGCAATCGTGGTGGGTGGTTCGGAGAACTGGTAGCGATTGCGGTGTGAGGCTCCGCCCATCCGCCCGGTTGCCGTTACTTCCTGGTTTTAA
>NW_026844029.1:1646999-1709499 GCF_029531705.1 Pantherophis guttatus | reverse complement strand
GGGGGGGGGGGAAGGATATTGCAAAATCCCCATTCCCACCCCACTCTGGGGCCAGCCAGAGGTGGTATTTGCCGGTTCTCCAAACTACTCAAAATTCCCTCTACCGGTTCTCCAGCACCTGTCAGAACCTGCTGGATTTCACACCTGGATCAGACCCAAAGAAGTAAGAACGATATGTGGATTTACGTTTGAATAGTTCCTTCACTGTCGTTCACCTATAAACAGTATCTTGCCAGACTAAGGTAAATATCTGCACAACTATAGATATACTCCTCTGTGAGCAGCTGTGGAGGGTCCGTCTTTGTCTTCTTTCTGCCTACCAGACATTCCAAGCTTTGCTGTCTCTTTGTCCTCTGGGAAACAGCCCCTTCCTCCTGGAACACGAGGCTACGTTCTATCACAGATAGTCCTGTAATTTTCTTCTATCTACCTAAGCCATCGTCTTCCCTTTTTCTACTTCCCTTTACCTTTCCAAGCATAGAAATACGAATGCAGCAGTGTGTTGCAGCTGCCAGAAAAGCCAACACAGTTCTGGGCTGCGTAAACAGAGGGATAGAATCAAGATCACGTGAAGTGTTAGCACCACTTTATCATGCCTTGGTAAGGCCACACTTGGAATACGGCATCCAGTTTTGGTCTCCATGATGTAAAAAAAAATGTGGAGACTCTAGAAAGAGTGCAGAGAAGAGCAACGAAGAGGATTAAGGGACTGGAGGCTAAAACATATGAAGAACGGTTGCAGGAACTGGGTATGTCTAGTTTAATGAAAAGGAGGTCTAGGGGAGACATGATAGAAGTGTTCCGATATCTCAGGGGCTGCCCCAAAGAAGAGGGAGTCAAGCTATTCTCCAAAGCCCCTGAAGGCAGGACAAGAAGCAATAGGTGGAAACTCATCAAGGAGAGAAGCAACCTAGAACTAAGGAGAAATTTCCTGACAGAACAATTAATCCGTGGAACAACTTGCCTCCAGAAGTTGTGAATGGTCCAACGCTGGACATTTTTAAGAAGAGATTGGATAACCCTTTGTCTGAAGTGGTGTAGGGTTTCCTGCCTAAGCAGAGGGTTGGACTAGAAGACCTCCAAGGTCCCTTCCAACTCTGTTATTCTATTCTATTCTATTCATTTTTTCCTAGTCCATTATCACTTACATCTCCTATCCAATGTCAGCTTCTTATTATTTCCATAAAACAATATTTCATTATAGATATTGATTTGTTTCTTCCTTTCTCTCTCTCTCCCTGCCCCCCAACAAATTTGTGGTATTCAAATTCACATTTTTATCCTCCGTGAAATTTTCTAAATTTCTTCCTTGTTCCCCCCTCCTTAGGAATAATCCCTTTACTTCTGCCCATCTGCAAAGAAAAAGAAATGTATGAGTCTATTCTGTTGATGGCTCTTTTTTTTTTTTTTCATTCATTCATTCAACTCCAGGGCCACCCAACTCTAATTAAATTCTGGGCAGCTGGATATATTATAAGGTAATAATTATATTATTATATGCTAAACAAAAATGTAAAATAAATTGGTATCCAGTTATTCAATACAAAGAGATAAACAAAAGCACATCCAGAAGGGGCTAAAATTTTACTTTAATGCCATGTAAATAATTATTCTTTTTCCCCATGACTATACTTCATTCAATGAATTTTTTTTAAAAAAAACAACAATCATGTTGCATCTTGTTTATGTTCCTTTTCAATTTCTGCTGCTGTTTACATGATTCAAAACTCAAGAGGAAGAAAAATTTCACCACAGTTTTCTTTTCAGTAATTGTAAAAGAGCTCTCACACTCACAGTTCAGATTCTCTCCATCTCCAAACACTTTCGGATCCAATGTTGTTGAATAAGTTTTTGTAGGGCTCGAAGAAAGTGCTGTTTTGGTTTAGTGCGAGCAAGTTGTACAATTAATTGTTCAATCACTGCTTTCTTTGTCTATTGGAAAAGGTCTTCCAGGATCCCTGGAAGTACAATAATGGCAACTGGACTTCTATTCTCTTTTGGTTTGAAATGTGTTGCTGCTTATCCAAGTACCGTAATTTTTGGAGTATAGGACTCACCTACCTTTTTTGGTGAGGAAAAGAAGAAAAAGAAATCTGCCTTTGCCTCCCAGCAATTTTGCCTCGTTGCAGCAAACAGCAAACAGCCTGCTTTACTTTCATTTTCGTTTTCAGCATAGCTTGATTAGCCCAAGTGGGGAAAAAAAAAATCTGCTCCAGCAATTTACCTCTTTGCAGCAAGCAGCAGAGTCCTGAGCAAAACAGCTGAGAGCAAATCAGCTGAGAGTCGGGAGGCCATCCAATCAACTTGTGCTAATTAGGCTGTGCTGAAGCGGAAAGGAGCTGATTTTTCTTGCTGTTTGCTTGCAAGGAGGTAACTGCTGGGAGGCAGAGGCCAAAGGGTGGGGGCCAGTGGATGGGTGGGGCTACATTCAGTGTATAAGACGCACCTAAATTTTCACTCCTTTTTAGGGGGGGGAAAGGTGCGTCTTATACTCCAAAAAATACGGTAGCTTTTTCAGTTTGAGTGAGACTTAGACTCAGAATAACTATATTGTCACTTTGAATGTACACTAATCGGGATAAATTAAAATGAAATTTCATTGCATACAGCTCTCAAAGGCTCATCACTTTCCATAGACACTACATAAATATGACAAAATCTCTCTATATAAAAGCAAAGTACCACTCACACATCATCACAAAATCTCCAGAACCGTAAAGCCTACAAAATTGAAATTTGGCATGTATGTTCCTCTTGGCTTCTAGATGCTTGCTAAGAAAGGATTTTTTAAAATGATCATCAGATCATTACTATTTCTTATATTATTATTAACACGTTCTGATGCTAAGGAGTTAGACATTCTACTCCCCCTCCCCACCTGAAAAGAACTCTGTTCCAACTGCTACTTGGGTGTGGCCAGCGTATGATGCATCTCACCTGCGGGCTGGGAGTTTAGACATTCTACTCCCCACCTGAAAGGGAGAGAAAGGGATAAGATAGGAGAGGACTCTGTGGGGCAAGCCTGAGGGAGAGAAGGGGATAGAAAAGAATCAATGGGGCCAGCCTGAGGGAGAGAAGGGGGATAGGAGAGGAGAGGCTGTACGTGTCAATTTATCAAGCCCGATCACATAGTTTAATAGCGGAGCACGGGTATCCAGCTAGTGAATAAATAAGTACAAAAATATGCATATACCCACTTATATTATATGGCAACAAAGTCTATTTTGGATGTATATATGCACATGGTGAGAAAAACAAATTTTGTGAGTTTACCAGATGGATAGCATAGGGAACAAAGCTGTTACAGACTCTTGTAGTCCTGCTAGAAATACTTCAAAAACTTCTTCCAGAGGGGAGCAACAGAAACAGACTGAAAAGTGGGGGTGTGGGGTCTCTAACCACAGTGCTTTTAAGCATTATCCTGAATAATGGGAAGCAAGCTTCCTAGAATCTTCTCCAGTGTCCTCACCACTCCCTGTATGGACTTTCTATCTGAGCCTCTGCTGCTACCAAACCAAACAGTGATGCAGTTTGTTAAAATACTCTCAATCATGCCTCTGTCAAAAGTGGCCAGGACAGAAGGAGAAAGATGTGCTCTCCTCATCCGATGCAGGAAATGCAGACATCGGTTTGCATGCTTCACTAAGGATGACGTGTGGAGAGACCAAGTCAGATTGTTAGTTATCTGCACACATCCCCCAGACACTTAATACTGTTGACCACTTCTACAGCTGCAAGTAAGTAAGTTGTAAGTTGCAAGAGTAAGTTGGTTTAAGGGCAACCCCATAAAGAGGTAGTAGTTGACTTACAACAGTCCAAAGTTACAGCAGTACTGAAAAAACAATGATTGATGACCATTTTTCCCACTTATCACACTTGGCCAATAAAGAATTCTATCTATCTATCTATCTATCTATCTATCTATCTATCTATCTATCTATCTATCATCTATCATTATTTATCTATCATCCTCTCTCTGTCTGTCTATCTATCACCTATCTATCTATCACATCTACTGTTCTTGTCTATCTACCTATCTATCTGTCTGTCTATCTATCTATCTATCTATCTATCTATCTATCTATCTATCTAATCTACTGTTCTTAACGATCTATCTGTCTATCTATCATCTATCTATCTATCATCTATCTATCTATCATCTATCTATCTATCTATCTAATCTACTGTTCTTAACTATCTATCTGTCTGTCTGTCTATCTATCTATCTATCTATCTATCTATCTATCTATCTATCTAATCTACTGTTCTTAACTATCTATCTGTCTATCTATCATCTATCTATCTATCATCTATCTATCTATCTAATCTACTGTTCTTAACTATCTATCTGTCTGTCTATCTATCTATCTATCTATCTATCTATCTATCTATCTATCTAATCTACTGTTCTTAACTATCTATCTGTCTATCTATCATCTATCTATCTATCATCTATCTATCTATCTAATCTACTGTTCTTAACTATCTATCTGTCTATCTATCTATCTATCTATCTATCTATCTATCTATCTATCTGTCTGTCACTCATTTTCAGCTGTGATGGCCTCCTGCACCCCTCTGCCAGTGAAAGCGGAGCTTGGAGGAGTGCGTGTGGCTCCCCCGGCCCCTGTTTTCAGTCACAGTGGCCTCCTGCAGCCCTCTGCCAGTGAAAAATGGAGCTCGGAGGACTGCGCGTGGCTCCCCCAGGCCCTGTTTTCAGTCACAACAGCCTCCTGCAGCCCTCTGCCAGTGAAAATGGAGCTTGGAGGACTGCGCGTGGCTCCCCCGGGCCCTGTTTTCAATCACAACGACCTCCTGCAGCCCTCTGCCAGTGAAAACAGAGCTCGGAGGACTGCATGTGGCTCCCCTGGGCCCTGTTTTCAGTCACAACGGCCTCCTGCAGCCCTCTGCCAGTGAAAACGGAGCCTGGGGGGGACCGCGTGTGAGCTTCGTTTTCGCTGGCAGAGGCCGTCATGACTGAAAACAGAGCCTGGGAGGGTCACACGTGGCTCTCCTTAGCTTTCTTTTTGCTGGCAGAGTGAACGCGGGCTGGTCCTTTGCTGTTTCCTGGGCGGTCCCACAGGCCAGATCTAAGCACCCCTAAGACATCCCTGTCTTAACCCCACTTTGCGTACTTAATCAGAATTATAGCTTGTTCGACAGAAACAGTGGAAAAATCATAACATCGTGCAATAGAATCTTCACAACCCACAATATGGAGATTTTCCTGCCTTTGTTCCTTATTATTTTGCCTCGCAGAGTAAGTGGGTAGAAACTGAAATCTGGGAGCAGGTTACGAGTATCACTTACTTTCTAATTAGAGCATAATTTGTTCTCTTGAAGAGCAAATACAGTATTATGTACTCCGTAAGTTATAGATGCAGAAGAAAAGGTTTGCCTCCCCCCCTCTGCTTTCATCTTTCTTTCTTTTTTTAAAAGAGAGGTTAGTCAGCAGGCTTTTGTAAAAGAAAAATGATCAAAAGAAATGCTGTTAGCTAGCACTCCTCAACAACTGCACAGGGCACAGGCAAAAAAATATAGTAATAATGACGATGAAAGTCTTGGCTCATAACACACCAGCTATAAGAAGAAGGAAGTGTGGATAATTGATGTGGCGATAACAAGAGAAGAGTAGAAGATAAAGACTTGGAGAAGATCACAGAGTATCAAGAACTGAGAACTGAAGTCGGAGAACTATAAACTGAAGATTATAGCAAAAATTGGCTGCGATGATCCCAGTTATTAGCACACGGAGTGGCATCCTTACAGAATCTGCACATTGACATTCTGGTTTTCTTTAACAAACAGACCGTGCTTTGCAAGAAGCTCAGTCTTCAGTGAGCTGTTTTAGGATTTTCCTGCCTTTAGCAATCTCCCCCACTATCCTTCTGAAAGATGGCTTTCCCTCTTCTCCAACCTTGCTGGTACTTCTGCTTTTTGTGGCTGTTACCATTTTGTTGGATGCCATAGCAAAGGGATCACAATTAAGTGAGCTAATCTGCAAACTGCTCTCATCAGAGAGGCCCCCCTGTACAGATCACAGGGTCGCAAAATAATTCCTTCTCTTTAGAAGTATAATGAAGTATAATCTTTAGAATCCCATCTTCCCATATGAAGAACAGTTGCAGATTTTGGGTCTGGCTACTCTAAAAGAAAAGAAGATTTAGGGGTGACATGATAGCAGTATTCCAGTATTTGAGGGGCTGCCACAAAGAAGAGGGGGTCAAATTATTCTACAAAGCACGAGGGCAAGAAATAATGGTTGGAAACTGATCAAAGAGAGAAGTAACCTGGAATTAAGGAGAAACTTCCTAACAGTAAGGACAATTAACCAGTGGAATAGCTTGCTTTCAGAAATCGTGGATGCTCCACGATGGTTTTAAAAAAGAGACTGGACAGTCACTTGTCTGAGATTGTATAGGTTCTCATCCTGCTTGAGCAGCGGGCTCCCAGCTCTATTCTATTCTATTCTATTTTTACTCAGGATGGAAAATAAGACAAATTGCTTCTGTCTGTTTTGCCTGTACCTTTTGATTCATAACTTTCTTCCTTAAAGGATACTTATCAAAATTTTGTTTCACTGATGTGGCTGAATCCTGCAATTCCACCATTCTTTTAAACATACAGATTGTGCTGTGAAACGTGTTGACCAGCAATTGGATTGCTAGTTTTGGGGGAAGTGCAGAAAAAATGAGCTTTATAAACAATTTTTCCATAGCTTAGTATGGCCAGATAACATCCTAATCCTAGCAAACTATTTACATGTAATATAATTCCATCACTTTCTCTTGTCATCAGATGCCCACTGCTTTTCCTGTTTCTAGAAAAGGGGGAAAAAAAGATCCATAATCTAGGTCAGTAAGTTTAACCTATATCCTCATAACGGCTATTAACCAATTTCAGACAACAATTGTCATGAGATAAAGCTGGTCTTGGGAGTTAGAAGTTATTTGGTGCACCTTATGCCCTTCAGACTCTGTAGAATACAATTATCCGTAATGAGTGCACCAGTGATTTTCATCATTATTTAATTGAAGTGAGCCATTGAAACAATCTTTTAACAACTGCTGTAGAGGCTGATGCATATATTCTATGTAGAGAATGGTTGAAGCTAGTTTTTCACAGATTTGGTTAATTTAAGGCAGAAACCTAGCAACCTGGTGCCATCCAGATTCTTTGGATTTCATCATCCATCAACCGCATCCATTGGGGCTGATTGTAAGACATTTTAGCCCAGAGTTCTGGCAGACGAAAGATGTAGATTTAAATTTACAACATGGAATTTGCTTTTTGAGAATAGGCACTGAAGTTGGCTTCTCATTGCACATTTGCCTTTGATTTTTTTGTACATAAGTGGCTCTAAAGAAGCTCACAATGAAATTTGAAATAAGCATATGAATTTACTCTCATTCTGTCTGGCATTTTCTTCCATGGATCCTCCAAAACATCTGTTGGCTACAACCTATTTTTATGGGGTTTTTGGCTTAATTTTTAAGAATGTCTACAAAGATGTTCCAACTTCTTATAGAAACTGTTCCTTCTTTAGCTTAGGGCAGGGAAGAGAAAAAGCAGGGGGGGAAAAAGAAAGTTCAGAATGAGTAAAAGAAGAGTATCAAAAGAAGAGAGTGAATTTTGTTTCTTCATCTCTACATATAGAGAAGTATGTTCTCCATTTTCTAAATGCTGTAGATCAGGGGTCTCCAACCTTGGCAACTTTAAGACTGAGGAAGCTGGCTGAGGAACTCTGGGAGTTGAAGTCCACAAGTCTTAAAGTTGCCAAGGTTGGAGACCCCTGCTGTAGATGGTCTGTATTTTCATTTTAATTGATTGCAAGATTAAAAAAATTGAACAGCTCTGACTTGTAGGTTCTTAACAATAGAATGCCTTATAAAAGTATAGGAAATAATACTTGATTGTGAGGGCAAATAAAATATCCCTGTTCACAAGGGGACAATATCCGCAATGGTAAAGACAACTTCACCTTTGAATTTAAGACAGCTCCTGGTGATTTTATAGATACCATAAATAAGCCTCTGTAGTTTTCTTGGTAAAGAATCAGGCTCTCTTTGTTTTCTTCTAACCCTTAAAAAAAAAACCTCCCAGTCTAGCTGCAACTCTTTGATTTGAAGTTTTCCTATTCAGCACTAAGCAGACTTGACATTACATTGCCTTTCAATATTAGCAAGGTTGGCCAAATCATTCTACCTGCTGGGCTGCTATTTGTATCTCTGCAGAGAGCCATAGGTTACTCCAAACTAAATATTTTAATAGTTGACCTTTATGCATTACCTTTCTCATCTGCTACAAAGACTTTGTAGAGGGCATTGGGAATGACCTTGAAAGGCAGGAGTTAGAGCCACTATCAAGGCAACGGACAGATAAACAGGACTTGTCTCCATATACTGCAAAATCTCAATTCCCATTCCACTCCAAGGGAAGGATACTGAAAAATCTCCATTCTCACCTCATTCCAGGGAAAGGATACTGCAAAATCCCCATTCCCTCCCCAATCCTGGGGGGAGGATATTGCAAAATCTCCATTCCTACCGCCCTCTGGGGCCATCCAGAGGTGGTATTTGCCAGTTCTCCGAACTACTCAAAATTTCCACTACCAGTTCTTCGAACCGCTCAAAATTTCCGCTACCGGTTCTCCAGAACCTGTCAGAACCTGCTGGATTTCACCCCTGATTCAAACAGTGGCTAAAGTAGAATGTCTAGGGAGGGAAATGCTCAAATAACATCATGGGAATTCTAAAGAGATCTTGTAGATTCAGTATTTGTGGATTTGGGTCTTCACCTCCCCAGGACAGCCTAGCACCTGATACACAAGTAGTCCACACATAACAACTGTCTTGTTTTCTGATTGTTTGAAGTTATGATGACATTGAGTAGCAAGTATCATCACGGTGTTTCTGTGCTTTGCAGAATCTCTGCAGATGGTGTAGATATTGTCCTGGATTGCCTTTGCGGTGAAAATACTGGTAAAGGCCTCAGTCTACTCAAACCACTTGGGACTTACATTTTATATGGTGAGTAAAATTCAAAAGCTAAATAAATCCTGAACTTCTCAAGAATCACCATTCTATTGTAGCTGTTCCAGTTGATTTCTAATGAGTAATTGCATGAAAAATTCAGTTGCTATTTCAGATATCAACCAAGAAGCACCTTAATGGCGGGAGGAGAAATGGAAAGATGGCAGAAGTAGAAGAGAAGGGATATGAAAGATAGATAGGACCAATTAATCTGTGTTGGCCATCCAGGCTGGCTGGATTTTCATATGACCATACTTGAAGTTCTTCTTGACCACTTTGTGCTGAGGTTTTCTTTTGCTCTTGGAGAAGCATATATTATGGTTTAAACTGAAAAGAAATGTTAACTATTAAATGTGTTGATTGGTAGCATAGAACTTGTAGACCCTTGGATGATATTCTACCAAGGGCATCAAAAAATGGAGGAGACGATAAGGAAGATACTAGTCTATGCGGAAATGGACAGACTAACACTAACAATAAAAGATAAAGGAGATACAGAATACTATTCTACATGGAATAGATTTTATCAATGGTTAGAAACACGAGGTAGAAGTTGGAATGCGAAAGAATCAGGTTAGGTGGACATGGAAAGAGATACTATGTATGTATTAGAATGTAGCTATTAGAATGATAGACATTCTAGAATATGATGGTCAAAAATAACTGTACAACACTAGCACTGTTTAAAATAGTATATATGTTATTTGTTTTTACCTTTGTTGCATGGCAAGTGGAATGCCAGGACAATTACACTGTATTCAATATATTTATATGTAAACAATAAAAATATATATTTTTTAAAAAATGCAGCTTTAAACACAATTTTCCCTCTTTCTCTCCAAGGAGCTCCTCTTACTATCTGATAAGCAATCATATCTGCAGGGATATGATAGAAGGTTTTCCATACAGCAGGGTAATTGTTAGGCCCAGATCTCAAAGAATCCCCACATTTAATGAAGACTATGTCATTGGCAGCAAAGGAAAATCTCTCCTCTTGAACCTTATCATTTAAAAGTCCTTGGGAAGAAGCTTGACATGGCAGAGACCCACTCATCTATAATTCTTTCCCTCTTCGGAATAATTTCAGTACAGAATTATTACTACCATTCATTACTCTGTCATTTCACAGATCCTGGAGACTGGTAGGCCAAGTGTGATTGCCCTTTAGATTCAAAGTGCTCAATAATACTTTAAATCCCCCTTTTTTTTGCATTAATGAAATTTGGGCCCCTTGTCCGAGCTTTCCCCACCCCCAGGACTGGTCCATATTCCTCCCCAACCTCCTCAGTGTCTGAGTCTGCTGCCAGCTCTGCTGGCCACCGGCGAGGCACAACACTTATGAGGGACAGAGCAGATATCATAAGATTTATTAGATGCTATTATTTTCCTTCATTGTGTTGTACCTAGAATACTGCAGAAGGACATCCCAAGGATAGGGAGTCTAGAGAAACAGAATTTTCCAGGACTCCTATGTCCTTGAGATATCACCTTGCCAGTAACATGACTCAACAAAAAGAGGATGAAAATAATGCACAATGTTTGCCAGAAGACTTGCACCATTAATGCTGAAAGTTCCAGCATTGCCACTAGGTAAGGGACACATGGGTTAAGTGTTCGTTCAATGGCAACTGAGAATAGCAGAAGGTTGTTTGGTGAGAGATAGTTGGAGTTTTCTCCTTCTGATGGCATCATTAAGAGCACAGCACAAGAGTAGAATTAAATCCCAACAGTAGACAAGATGCCCTTTTTCAAGAAAACCTTTATGGAGAATGGAGATGTTGTTTTATGATTTTGACACGGGATATCAATATTCTCCCATTTTATCCTTATAAATAATCTACTTCTGTGCTCACGTTTTCGTCTGCTGCTTCCCTCCCTCTTGACTGTTTTCTAGGCTCATCAAACATGGTTACTGGGGAAACCAAAAGTTTCTTTAGCTTTGCAAAATCAGTAAGTATAAGGCCCTTCCGGCTTTGTTAGAGCTTATTTGTATGTGCTGTGCTCCGAGTCTCTCTTCTTTTTCCCTGCCGTTTTCTCCCCTCTCTCCCTTTAACAGCATGACTCATCCTTTGCAGATTCAGATCCAAGCTAGGCATTATCCACAGCAGAGGTATGAATGTTTCATTAAGTTTGTTGGTTTCTTTGTACCTAGGAAGACATGGCAAGGAGGGGCTGCTTAAATACAATTTACATTTCTAGGAGTATGGGGAGGGCAAAAAGTCTCTCTCTCTCTACCTATCATCTCTCTCTCTATCATCTCTCATCTATCTATCTGTTATCAATCTGTAATTATGTCTTTCTGCCTATCTATCTATCTATCTATCTATCTATCTATCTATCTATCTATCATCTACCTATCATTTTTCTATCTATTTTAAAATTAGCTGATAGCAACCTAAAACAGGTTTAGTGCTTTGACAAGACTACAGATTTTTCTCTACAAGTAGAATCATCTACTGCTTATGCAGTTAAACCAGGGGTTACAGTTGAAAAATCGAAGGATCCATGCGCTCCTAATTAAGCCACAAAGTTTACCAGCCGCAAATAATTATCAGCCGCAAAGTTCCTTGGGCTGATTCAAGAGGGATAGACAAAGCACTGTGATAATCAAGGACAGTGGAAACTAGCAAGGGTGCCAAAATTTAAGTCTCTTCTTACAGACCTAGCTGGTAATTTCTACACTGACAATGAAATTATACCACAAATCTTTATCTTTGTTTAACACCTGTGTGTTTGCTCTTTTAGGAAATTGCTTCAAATGTACCCACTCCGCTGGGAATTTGAAGATTTTTTTTAAATGCCTAGCAAGGAAGAAGGGTGCTATCTGTTTTCGTTTGGATTTTATGATGATTGCAGGGCAGCTGCGACAGTTGGTGTGGTGCGAGATTGTGTTTGGAGAGCACTTTTACTGCTCGGAGTTGTTTGACGGGAGACTAAGAAAGAAAGAGATTCAATGCCTTCTCCTGATGCAATCTACACACTACCTCTATTTCTTTTCTCAAATGGGATATATGAAAACAAACGGAAAGCCGCAACTAATATTCACAATCAAATGAAAATGGATATATTTGTTTATCCATTTACTTATTTGCAGCCTGTTAGCGCTCATCCCGAAGACGAAAGGCGAGAGATATCAGTACGCTTGCATTTATTAAAAAATTGCAGATTGTTGACAATGGGACAAGAATAGATATATTTTTATAGAAAGTAAGCAGAATGACCTCGGTAGATATATGCAGGAAACCATTAGCTGGGGGGAAAAAAAAGAAGAGCTGAAGCATTTTTTAAAAACTGAGAATGATGAGATAACATTCAGAACCCGCTCAGGCAGATTCACTAAATAATACAGTAAGGCGGAAAAGGCACAACACAATCGGATTTGCAAAGTTCTGTTATTATAGCCAATTTTAATAAAAGTCTTCTCCTGGAGTTGGTATTCCTACTCTGGTCCACCTAGTGAAGCTGACAATTCCCCATCTATCCTTCTTGCAAACCACATTACCTTTCGCTTAAATAATGCATGGGTTTCCGTGCGGGAAAAAAAAAAGTCTGAAGAATAACATTAGAAGCCCGAAGAATAACATTTCAAAGGAATAAATATTTATAAAATGTTTGTGACGCTGACGATCCCTTTACAGTTTTGGAGATGCGTGAATCAAAACATCTAGAATGTAATATTTCTGTTGCGACAGTCAAGCTGTGTAGGATTAAGAAAGAGTGCAGAGAAGAGCAAAAAAAGATGATTGGGGGACTGGAGGCCAAAACATATAAAGAACGGTTGCTGGAACTGGGTTTGGTTTGATGAAAAGAAGGACTAGGGGAGACATGGTAGCAGCGTTCCAATATCTCAGGAACTGCCACAAAGAAGAGGGAGTCAAGCTATTCTCCAAAGCACCTGAGGGCAGGACAAGAAGCAATGGGTGGAAACTGATCAAAGAGAGAAGCAACTTAGAATTAAGGAGAAAGTTCCTGACAGTTACAACAATTAATCAGTGGAACAAATTGCCTCCAGAAGTTGTGAATGCTCCAACACTGGAAGTTTTTAAGAAGAGATTGGACAACCATTTGTCTGAAGTGGTGTAGAGTTTTCTGCTTAAGCAGGGGGTTGGACTAGAAGACCTCCAAGGTCCCTTCCAAGGTCCATTCCGTTATTCTATTCTATTCTATTCTATTCTATTCTATTCTATTCTATTCTACATTCCATTCTATTCCATTCCATTCCATTCCATTCCATTCTATTCTATTCTATTCTATTCTATTCTATTCTGTCTTGGGAATGGAAATTGAACCAAAATATATCCATTTCCATGTACAAGCATGTGTATGATGGCACAACAGATAGTCCTTGATTTACAACAATTCATTTAGTGACCATTCAAAGTTACATCACTGAAAAAAAATGGACTTATGACCCTTTTTCACATTTATGTCCTTTGCAGAGTCCTCCTGGTCAGATGACCAAGATTTGTATGACTGATTTACGATGGTTGCAGTGTTGCCAGATCATTCCCTGTTTCCCCTAAAATAAGACATTAGCGGAGTAGCCCTTTGGGTATTGCTCCAAGGGCTCCAATTACAATCGGGACAACACACAATTTCTTCTTCTTCTTCTTCTTCTTCTTCTTCTTCTTCTTCTTCTTCTTATTATTATTATTATTATCATCATCATCATCATCATCATCATCATCATCATCATCATCATCTTCAGATCTGAGCAGGGTAAAAGAAAAAGTTGACACGAGATATTTTAACATTTGACTGAACAATTTATGGGTCACTGACCACACACAATTTTCCAGCACCTCTCTAATCTCATCTGTCAGGCTTGTTCTTTTGAAATTTCTCATTAAGGGCAGGAAGAAGGACCAAAACAAATCTTAAAGGAATGGTTCTGGGGCTCCATAAGATAATAAAGCAATCTTGAATAACTCTTCAAAAAAACAAAAATGAAAAACAAAACCAGAGAGAAAAAAAAGGTGTGGAACTTCAACAGCCAACAACAGCTCCCTCTCCATTTATTTGAGTAAATAAATATAACTGGAGAAAAAAAAAATCACTCGACGGAATGACATTGGTTTTTAAATCCCAGCTCAGTTTGCTCAGGATATTGTAAGCACAACGGCGTGAGGATATTTGAAAACAGCTTCAGATTTCTCAGTTCTACCACATTGGGGAGTTGAGATGATAAATTTCTGGGGTGGTTGCAGTGCAAAGCACACATTTCTGAAACACGTCTCTTTCCCCATTAGTAAACTTTTGCCTAACGCCTTCTCCTGTGTCTCGTGGTTCATATCCTGTAAGGGAAATTGTTAATAAGTGTTAATAAAATAGGTGATAATGAAAGGATTTTGCCACTTTCTTCCTTCTATTCATCATCCTAGAGCCGCGATGGTGAACCGATGGCACGCGTTCCAGACATGGCACACAGAGCCCTCTCTGTGGGCATGCTCGCCGTTGCCAGCTGATCGTCCGAGTTCCGTTGTGCGCATGTATGCTGGACAGCTGGTCTTTGCGCGAATGCGCATGTGCACACCGGAACCCGGAAGAGAGCATCTGTCCAGTGCGCATGTACACAATGGAACCTGTTGTGGCCCTGCCCTCTGAGCCTATCCCATCGGAGGAAGAAAGCTCCGAGCGTGAGGAAGAGGAGTCAGCCAGGTCTCCCTCTCCAGGCCCCTCCCCTCTGGCACTGCCTCAGGTGCCGGACGAGGGAGAGGAGATTAACAGGGAGACAGGTGGCTCGGATGAGAGCGGAGGAGAAACATCATTCCTGGACGCACGCCTCCGAAGGCGTGATAAACGATTGCAGCAGCTCAGGAGGCGTGCTAGGGATTAGAACTGAGTCACTGGACCACACCCCAGAGACTATATAATAGAGGGTGGTGGCCAGTGATCCCTGTGACGAACAAAAATAAACCTTGGATAGTCACTAGAGCATCGTCCGAAACTGCTGAGAGGAATATTCATTGTTGTTGGACTTTTGGACGCTGAGTATATTATCTTTCTGTTTCTGTGGAAATAAAAGCACTTGGCAGACGGTGTGTATATCGCTGCCAAGTTGGAGATAAAGACCTGGTTGTGTGCCAAGTGCTTCCTTAACCCTCGGCTGGCTTTGTGTGTGTGTGTGTGTGGACGGGACAGATCAGAACCCGGAAGAGCAGCTGGCCACCGCGTGCATGCACACCAGCTAGCTGCTCTCTTCCAGTTTTCTGGCGCTCCGGCGTGCATGTGCACGCTCCAGTTTTGGCACTCGGTGCCGAAAAGGTTAACCATCACTGTCCTAGAGATAGGTTACAAAAGGCCACGCCTCAGGGTTTTTCTTGGGAACAAGTGATTTCTATTTATTTATTTTTTGTTTTTCAGATTTTTGATTTTTTTTTTAAAAAAAATTAGTTTACCAATCACCTTCAAACTCCTCAGGATGATTTGGGAAGTAAAATCAAAAGGGTCCTCCACCAGAAATGTTCCCCATGTCATCAATTATTTTTGGAGCGTGCTAAACCTTCAACTGAGTGTTTTCATTCAATTGTCATCCTTCATATTATTTATTTATTTTATTTTATTATTTTATTTATTATTATTTTATTTTATTAAATTTCTATACCGCCCTACTCCTGAAGGACTCAGGGCGGTGAACAGCCACAGGATAAAACACATAAATACAAACACAAACACAAAAATTTAAAATAGAATAAAAACGAATTAAATAATTTGGCTGAACAAATTTAAAATACCCCATAATTTAAAAACAAATTAAATTTACATTTAAAAAGGGGAGAAGATTTAGGCCAGGCCAGCTTGATGAAATAAAAAAGTCTTAAGTGCGCGACGGAAGGTGCGCAGATCCGGGATCCTCCATATCTCATATTTTGTATATGTCTTGGAGTTAATCTATGCCATTCATCTATTCATCTATTCATTCGTTCGTTCATTTGTTCATTTGTGCATTTATGCATTTATGCATTTGTGCATTCGTTCATTCGTAGGTTTGTTCGTTGGTTCGTTGGTTCGATGGTTCGTTGGTTCGTTCCATTCGTTCATTCATGCACCTCAACTTCACCTGACCAGTTTTCTGCCAACTGTTTTAGACTAAGACACTTTTAAGGCAAATTTTCTAGACTTTGGGGAAACTTGTTTCTATACTGCATATGTGTGTGAGTTTGTATTTTTTGTAAAATTTGAAACTGCCTCTCCATGCCCTTGTGTATACATGGCCTGGAACAGAATAAATCCTGTTTGTTGGTGCTTTGGATATGATTTGATGCACCGTAAGTTGGTGCATCAGACTCACTGGAGAAGAGCCTAATGCTGGGAAAGATTGAGGGCAAAAGAAGAAGGAGATGGCAGAGAATGAGGTGGCTGGATGGAGTCATTGCAGCAGTTGGCGTGAGCTTAAATGGACTCCAGGGGATAGTAGAGGACAGGAAGGCCTGGAGGAACATTGTCCTTGGGGTGGCGATGGGTCGGACATGACCACAACTAACAACAACAACAACAACAAAGTTGTATAGTTGATGTTGAAGTTGTGTAGACTTATGTACAAGCATCAAAACTCATGCTTTTTAATCGCAGTGGATAATATCAATAAATAATCTTGGTGCATGTCCATCTTACAAAGGCAATGTTTCTGAGTTCAGTCTCCTTTAAAAGATAATTTCAAGTTTGAAAACCACTTCTCGGAGCTTATGTTTTGTTAGAATTTATTTTTCTGTTATGCTCAGAGGCTTAGTTCTGCTTGAACAAATGCTAGCACTGGAATAGTTTTCAAAGTCAGACGCGAATATTTCTGATGGGATCCATTTCTAGAGGAACACAAAAGGACAATTGGAAATGAGGAAAAGCTAAAGGGAACATCTCAAATCTGAGCATAGTGTCTAACATTTGAAGATATATGGCTCATTCTTACTACAACGAAGAGTAGAGTAGAGTAGAGTAGAGTACAGTAGAGTAGAGTAGAGTAGAGTAGAGTAGAGTAGAGTAGAGTACAGTAGAGTAGAGTAGAGTAGAATAGAATAGCCCCTTTTTCTTTTTTTTAATTTTAAAAAACAAACTTTATTGAATTTAAAAATATTAACAAGAGAAAAAAAAAAAGAGAAAATATACAAATTTTCTCACTCGTAAAATTTACATTTTCAATCCACAGTTACACTAACATACTAAATACATGTGATTATATAAAGACATATATACAAATATACAAACAGTGACTTATTTACCTGTTCTATCTATCTGACGGTGCATTTTTTTATTATTATTATTACTTGCATTTCCCCTAATTCTTATCTTTACCTTTTTTTCCTTTGGTTTATCCACTTATACCATCTATTCCATACTATAAAATATTTTGAGTCTTCCTTGTCTTTTAATTCTAGAGTTAATTTATCCATTTCTGCGCATGTGTAGATTTTTTGAATTACTTCCTGATCTGTTGGCATACAATCTGTTTTCCACAGTTGTGATATATATATATATATATATAATATATATATATATATATATATATATATATATAGCCCTTTTTTCAAACCAGTGGTCC
This sequence comes from Pantherophis guttatus, assembly GCF_029531705.1. Next base: position 1,691,931 of record NW_026844029.1, on the reverse strand, counting down.
TCTCTGTCCAAAATATGGAGTTTGCTGTCTTCTGTTGTGGCCTACCAGCGGCCAGTGAGGAGGTTGGGGGGAAACTTGGGCCAGTCCTGGGGGCTGGGGAAAGCTCGGACGAGGGTTCTGCATCAGAGGAAGAGAGGGAGTTAGACGGCAGCGAGGCAGAGGAACAGTTGGAGTTCGTTCCCAGTGTGCGCATGTGCAGAGCTGCCAGAAGACAAGAACAACTCAGAAAACAGGATCAACTTGGGAGTAAAGCCACACCTTGAAGGTAATTGGCCCCTCCGATAGGAAAAAAAAGAGGACCGAACAGGGAGTGGGCTTTTGCAGGAAACAATTCATTCATTCCATGACTCTGAGAGACTCTGTGCTACGTTTTGCCTTGTACTGCGGTTGGAAACAAGTTACATGGCAGCTTGCCAAACGAGATAAGGTCTGTGTTGAGAAATATTCCTTTGAAAAACTGTTTGGACAAACCTTGCTGAGTGTGAATGAACATAATTCACAGTCGTGTAAATAAAAGAGGTTTTGCCAGGACCAATTCCTGCCTCCCGCTTGTTAGAGGACCCTACGTCAGAACATCTTCAAAAGAGTGGCCTTTGTCATTTTTTTTTTTAATGCAGATGGACTGTTAAAACTTGGCCTGATGGGTTTGTTTGTTCTCTTTTATGACTTGATGGCAGGGATGAAATGCTCCCGGTTCAGACCGGTTCAGCTGATCCGGTAGCAATCGTGGTGGGTGGTTCGGAGAACTGGTAGCGATTGCGGTGTGAGGCTCCGCCCATCCGCCCGGTTGCCGTTACTTCCTGGTTTTAACCAGGAAGTAATGTGTTTTTTTACCCTCTGCACATGTGCAGAGAGTCAATGTGCATGTGTGATGCGTGTGAGCGAAGCGAGCGAGTGAGCAGGGCGGGTATACTTCCAAAACGGTAAGGAAGGTAAGTAGATTTCACTCCTGCCTGATGGGTTTGTTCTTAGCCACAACAGTGAATTTTCTGGGCACCAAAAGCAGAAGTGGTGTGTCATTGCCTTTTTTTTAGGTTGCTTTTCAACTTTTTTTGCTACCACTGTAGGTTTAACTGAGAAGTCTCCCATCCAATTACAGCCAGGTCCAGCTCTTCTTAGCGTAGTTCAGGGAGAGAAATGTGTTGGGCACTATTAACATTATGACTCCTTAAGTCACTGATGATCACATATAGATGGCCTCTTCAATTAAAACAAGCCTCCATCTGCGCAGTAAATGTAATTTGGGGGTGATTAATTGCCTGTTCAAGGTTTTTGAGTGTGACTTTCTTTGATAAATAATTGGAATTTGCTTCTCTCTTCCCATCTGGCTGGAAGCGTCAATGAACTCTCTCTGCCAAGAGCTTCATACCATTCATACTATTAATTTGTCCAGCAAAAGGCAAGGAATAAGCTCAGAGCCTTGCAGTTTTTCTATCCTGGAATCCTGATGGAGAAGTTTCCGCAGAAACTTTTTCGCCGTCTGCAATTTGATCCTATAATCTGCTGACATTTACTTGCAGTGTTCTTTCATGATAAAAATCGCAGAACTTGCTTTCGATTAGTCCACTGAGGTTGCGGTCTGCAAAATTATACACTCCAGAGTATTTCCGTCACTTCGGCATTACTCTGGAGTAAGCAGCTTAAGAATTATGGGCAGATACTGACACTTTATTGGAGAAGCTGCATTTAGCGGCCTAAGCAGTTTAGTTCACAAAGTCCCAAAGCCTACTGATTTTTTTCGTCTTCCTTCCCCCCCCCCCCATTCAGGAAAATAAACTAGTTTATTTTTAGATGTTAATCCTAATGCTCTGGCCTCCTTTCTCTGCTTCTCTCTCCCAAATCTTTAAAACAACTTGGTTTCTGTGCATATTTTTAAAAAATAGTTGGTTCAAGAACAAAAGGCTATTTTACCCCCATTACTCTTCTTTTCTGACTTCACTGATAAAAAAACCAAACATTAGTTTTCTATTTACATATTTATTAGGATATCAGAACATTTTGGGAAAACAGGAATAACAGGAATATTTACAGCTCTCGGTAAACAACAGCCTAATGAAGGAACCAACACTAACACTTCCACCAACATTAACAGGGCAAGCCATTTGGGTACAAAAACAGAGAGCCGACACCTCTTCCTTCTCGCATTGATGATGTTACCTAGTTTGGTAATTAAACGCCTGGAAGAAACCCCCCCCCAATGTCAAGGACCCCACAGTTCAATCCTGAACTACACATATTCTCTTCTATTGGTAAAATGTGGAATTGTTGACCTTTTCTAAGAGTTTCAATTACTGCAGGAAGAGGTAATTAAGATTTTTAAAAAAGGAGATGGCTATTTAATTGCATGTTTGATTGCCACCCCCGTTCTTTTGTGAGGCAAAAAACCCTAAAAGAGTAGGTGGAAAAACTATTATGAATTCCACATTAGGAAATTACGTGTCTGATTCCAGTGCTTCTCTCCCAAAGCAGCATTGTTAAGGGTCTCTCTCTCTCCCTCCCTCCTTCTCTCTCCTTGCTCTCTCTCCTCTCCCTCTCTCTCTCTCTCCCTCCCTTCCTCTCTCTCTCTCTCTCCCTCCCTCCCTCTCTATCTCCTTCTCTCTCCCTTTCTCTCCCTCTCTTTCTCTCCCTCTCTCTCTTTCTCTTCCTCTCCCTCCCTTCCTCTCCCTCTCCCTCTCCCTCCCTCTCTCTTTCTCTCCCTCTCTCTCTTTCTCTCCCTCTCTCTCTTTCTCTCCCTCTCTCTTTCTCTTCTTCTCCCTCCCTCCCTCTCTCTCTCTCCCTCTCCCTCTCTCTCTCTTTCTCTCCCCCCTCTCTCTTTCTCTCTCTCCCTCTCCCTCTCTCTCTCTTTCTCTCCCCCCTCTCTCTTTCTCTCCCTCCCTCTCTCTCTTTCTCTCCCTCTCTCTCCCCCCTCTCTCTCCCCTGAAGAAAGTCAAATGGTACCTGTACCATGTTTTAAAAATGTTATGTGTGTTGCACAAATGTGCGTGGCGTATAAAAATAGGTGGAATTTCAATTGTATAGTCACCATATTGACACACACGTGCACACAACCTGGGATGCCTCCACCAGATGCTTCCCCAGTTACCTCTCCAGATGTCACCGCAGAGAAAGATGAACCAGTTCCAGTCCTCTCCCACTATCTCTCTCTTTCCCTCTCTCCTCCTCTCTCTCCCTCCATCTCTCTCCCTCCATCTCTCTCTCTCTCTCTCTCTCTCTCTCTCTCTCTCTCTCTCTCTCTCTCTCTCTCTCTCATGCTGACATCTATCTGCAGCTCTCCACTGAGTCAAATTACAGTGAATTCCAGACAATGAACACATTCCAGCATTAAACTGGATATCTGTAATCTGCCTAAAATCAATAGGATGAAAAATGTCTCATTGCCATCTGGATCTGGACCATCGCAACCAACTAGGGGCTCCGGCAATCATTCAGATCGGAGGGTCTTCATTTTGTCGATGCGATTTACCTTCTGCATTTGGTGACGGGAACGCTCTTTAAAAGTATTCCAGATCCCTCGATTTCTCTCCCTCTCTCTGCTCATTTATCCTGAACCGAAAACACATTCAGAAACAAAAGCTCTATTCTACGCCGCAGAGGTTGGGCAAAAAAAATAATAATAATAAAAAAATGGTCCAGAGGAAACAGCCGAGATACTGAAAACAAGAAAGGAAAAAAAAAAATGATTTTATTCTCATTAATGAGCAGATGCTGCAAGCAAAAGGAGGAAAAAAAAAACAAAGAAGGGGACGATGGATTTGGCGATCAAGCAAAGGGATAGAGGGAGAATGACTTGAGTCCAAGATGGAACATGGAGAGGGGCTGTTTCCTATTATTAAGCGCCACATGCAACTGGGGGGAAAAAAAAAAGAAAATACAAGTTCAAAGAGTATTTTTAATATGTTGGCACAGCAAAAAATGGTGACCTGGTTATGCATTCCAGCTGCTGTTTGCACAACTATATCCCTCCAGCTGAAAAGGAAGGGGGAGGAGATGTGTCAGATGTTAGTTTCATTGAAATATCGAAACTTGAAAGGCAAGATATGAAAATAAAAGCTGCTGACAAAATAACAGGAAAAGACAGGTCCTCCCTCCCTCCCCCCTTCCTTCCTTCCTTCCTTCCTTCCTGCTTTTCCTGCCTTCCTGCCTGCCTCCTTCCTCCCTTCCTCCCTTCCTGCCTTCCTGCCTTTCTTCCTTCCTTCCAGTCTTCCTTCCTTCCTTCCTTCCTTCCTTCCTTCCTTCCTTCCTTCCTTCCTGCTTTCCTGCTTTCCTGCCTTCCTGCCTGCCTCCTCCTCCTTCCTCCCTTCCTGCCTTCCTGCCTTTCTTCCTGGCTTCCTTTCATCCTACTAGCCTTCCTGCCTTCCTGCCTTCCTTCCTTCCAGTCTTCCTTCCTTCCTTCCTTCTTTTTTGCCTTCCTGCTTTCCTGCCTGTCTCCTTCCTGCCTTCCTGCCTGCCTTGTTGCCTTCCTTCCTATCTTCCTTTCATCCTACTAGCCTTCCTTCCTTCCTTCCTTCCTTCCTTCCTTCCTTCCTTTCATCCTACTAGCCTTCCTGCCTTCCTTTCTTCCTACTAGCCTGCCTGCCTGCCTTCTTGCCTTCCTTCCTGTCTTCCTTTGATCCTACTAGCCTGCCTTCCTTCCTTCCTTCCTTCCTTCCTTCCTTCCTTCCTTCCTTCCTTCCTTCCTGTCTTCCTTCCTTCCTTCCTTCCTTCCTTCCTTCCTTTCTTCCTGTCTTCCTTTCATCCTACTAGCCTTCCTGCCTTCCTTTCTTCCTACTAGCCTGCCTGCCTGCCTGCCTGCCTTCCTGTCTTCCTTTCATCCTACTAGTCTGCCTTCCTCCCTTCCTCCCTCCCTTCCTCCCTCCCTCCCTCCCTCCCTCCCTCCCTTCCTTCCTTCCTTCCTTCCTTCCTTCCTTCCTTCCTTTCTTCCTGTCTTCCTTTCATCCTACTAGCCTTCCTGCCTTCCTTTCTTCCTACTAGCCTGCCTGCCTGCCTGCCTGCCTTCCTGTCTTCCTTTCATCCTACTAGTCTGCCTTCCTCCCTTCCTCGCTCCCTCCCTCCCTCCCTCCCTCTCTCCCTCCCTCCCTTCCTTCCTTCCTTCCTTCCTTTCTTCCTGGATTCCTTTCATCCTACTAGCCTTCCTGCCTGCCTTCCTTCCTTCCTTCCTTTCATCCTACTAGCCTTCCTTCCTTCCTTCCTTCCTTCCTTCCTTCCTTCCTTCCTTCCTTCCTACCTACCTACCTACCTACCTACCTACCTACCTACCTACCTTCCTGCCTGCCTGCCTTTTTTCATGCCAAACTTTTTTGTGAAAAGAAGCTGTGACCCCAGCTGTCAAGTTCTTTTCTAATGTAACTAAAACATCAAATTAGCATCTCTGGAGCTCTGTGGCTTCTGCCTTAGAAGCTATGAAGAAAGAGTCAGACCGTGAGACTCTTTCTTTCAATAAAGAAAAGTGTGTTGCCTCTGTAGCAAACAGTTCTTCACCAAGACAAGGTAAGTCAAAGCCAAAGCACCACAGCACCTTACAGAAGTCCAATAAAATGCTAGAAAATAAAATGACTAGAGATAGAAGCAGACTGGGTGCTCCCTTCTTGATGCTCTTTTTTCATATCTTACATCTAAAAATAATAATAATACTGGATTAAAATTTGTTCAATATTATTGAGTCACTTCATCATCTGGCAACTAGATGGACAAGTGCTCATCATCTCAATACTTGTAGGTCCTATAGGGAAAGGATCAGACCAGTGGTAAAATCCATTTTTTTTTACTACCAGTTCTGTGGGCGTGGTGTGGCTTGGTGGGCATGGCTTGATGGGGGTGGCAGGGGAAGGATACTGTAAAATCTCCATTCCCTCCCCACTCCTGGGGGAAGGATATTGCAAAATCTCCATTCCCTCCTCACTCTTGGGGAAAGGATATTGCAAAACCTCCATTCCCACCACACTCCAGGGGAAGGATACTGCAAAATCCCCATTCCCACCCCACTCCTGGGGGAAGAATATTGCAAAATCTCCATTCCCTCCCCACTTCAGGGGGAAGGATATTGCAAAATCTCCCTTCCCATCCCATTCCAGGGGAAGGATACTACAAAATCCCTATTCCCTCCCCACTCCTGGGGGGGGGGAAGGATATTGCAAAATCCCCATTCCCACCCCACTCTGGGGCCAGCCAGAGGTGGTATTTGCCGGTTCTCCAAACTACTCAAAATTCCCTCTACCGGTTCTCCAGCACCTGTCAGAACCTGCTGGATTTCACACCTGGATCAGACCCAAAGAAGTAAGAACGATATGTGGATTTACGTTTGAATAGTTCCTTCACTGTCGTTCACCTATAAACAGTATCTTGCCAGACTAAGGTAAATATCTGCACAACTATAGATATACTCCTCTGTGAGCAGCTGTGGAGGGTCCGTCTTTGTCTTCTTTCTGCCTACCAGACATTCCAAGCTTTGCTGTCTCTTTGTCCTCTGGGAAACAGCCCCTTTCCTGGAACACGAGGCTACGTTCTATCACAGATAGTCCTGTAATTTTCTTCTATCTACCTAAGCCATCGTCTTCCCTTTTTCTACTTCCCTTTACCTTTCCAAGCATAGAAATACGAATGCAGCAGTGTGTTGCAGCTGCCAGAAAAGCCAACACAGTTCTGGGCTGCGTAAACAGAGGGATAGAATCAAGATCACGTGAAGTGTTAGCACCACTTTATCATGCCTTGGTAAGGCCACACTTGGAATACGGCATCCAGTTTTGGTCTCCATGATGTAAAAAAAAATGTGGAGACTCTAGAAAGAGTGCAGAGAAGAGCAACGAAGAGGATTAAGGGACTGGAGGCTAAAACATATGAAGAACGGTTGCAGGAACTGGGTATGTCTAGTTTAATGAAAAGGAGGTCTAGGGAGACATGATAGAAGTGTTCCGATATCTCAGGGGCTGCAAAGAAGAGGGAGTCAAGCTATTCTCCAAAGCCCCTGAAGGCAGGACAAGAAGCAATAGGTGGAAACTCATCAAGGAGAGAAGCAACCTAGAACTAAGGAGAAATTTCCTGACAGAACAATTAATCCGTGGAACAACTTGCCTCCAGAAGTTGTGAATGGTCCAACGCTGGACATTTTTAAGAAGAGATTGGATAACCCTTTGTCTGAAGTGGTGTAGGGTTTCCTGCCTAAGCAGAGGGTTGGACTAGAAGACCTCCAAGGTCCCTTCCAACTCTGTTATTCTATTCTATTCTATTCATTTTTTCCTAGTCCATTATCACTTACATCTCCTATCCAATGTCAGCTTCTTATTATTTCCATAAAACAATATTTCATTATAGATATTGATTTGTTTCTTCCTTTCTCTCTCTCTCCCTGCCCCCCAACAAATTTGTGGTATTCAAATTCACATTTTTATCCTCCGTGAAATTTTCTAAATTTCTTCCTTGTTCCCCCTCCTTAGGAATAATCCCTTTACTTCTGCCCATCTGCAAAGAAAAAGAAATGTATGAGTCTATTCTGTTGATGGCTCTTTTTTTTTTTTTTTCATTCATTCATTCAACTCCAGGGCCACCCAACTCTAATTAAATTCTGGGCAGCTGGATATATTATAAGGTAATAATTATATTATTATATGCTAAACAAAAATGTAAAATAAATTGGTATCCAGTTATTCAATACAAAGAGATAAACAAAAGCACATCCAGAAGGGGCTAAAATTTTACTTTAATGCCATGTAAATAATTATTCTTTTTCCCCATGACTATACTTCATTCAATGAATTTTTTTTAAAAAAAACAACAATCATGTTGCATCTTGTTTATGTTCCTTTTCAATTTCTGCTGCTGTTTACATGATTCAAAACTCAAGAGGAAGAAAAATTTCACCACAGTTTTCTTTTCAGTAATTGTAAAAGAGCTCTCACACTCACAGTTCAGATTCTCTCCATCTCCAAACACTTTCGGATCCAATGTTGTTGAATAAGTTTTTGTAGGGCTCGAAGAAAGTGCTGTTTTGGTTTAGTGCGAGCAAGTTGTACAATTAATTGTTCAATCACTGCTTTCTTTGTCTATTGGAAAAGGTCTTCCAGGATCCCTGGAAGTACAATAATGGCAACTGGACTTCTATTCTCTTTTGGTTTGAAATGTGTTGCTGCTTATCCAAGTACCGTAATTTTTGGAGTATAGGACTCACCTACCTTTTTTGGTGAGGAAAAGAAGAAAAAGAAATCTGCCTTTGCCTCCCAGCAATTTTGCCTCGTTGCAGCAAACAGCAAACAGCCTGCTTTACTTTCATTTTCGTTTTCAGCATAGCTTGATTAGCCCAAGTGGGGAAAAAAAAAATCTGCTCCAGCAATTTACCTCTTTGCAGCAAGCAGCAGAGTCCTGAGCAAAACAGCTGAGAGCAAATCAGCTGAGAGTCGGGAGGCCATCCAATCAACTTGTGCTAATTAGGCTGTGCTGAAGCGGAAAGGAGCTGATTTTTCTTGCTGTTTGCTTGCAAGGAGGTAACTGCTGGGAGGCAGAGGCCAAAGGGTGGGGGCCAGTGGATGGGTGGGGCTACATTCAGTGTATAAGACGCACCTAAATTTTCACTCCTTTTTAGGGGGGGGGAAAGGTGCGTCTTATACTCCAAAAAATACGGTAGCTTTTTCAGTTTGAGTGAGACTTAGACTCAGAATAACTATATTGTCACTTTGAATGTACACTAATCGGGATAAATTAAAATGAAATTTCATTGCATACAGCTCTCAAAGGCTCATCACTTTCCATAGACACTACATAAATATGACAAAATCTCTCTATATAAAAGCAAAGTACCACTCACACATCATCACAAAATCTCCAGAACCGTAAAGCCTACAAAATTGAAATTTGGCATGTATGTTCCTCTTGGCTTCTAGATGCTTGCTAAGAAAGGATTTTTTAAAATGATCATCAGATCATTACTATTTCTTATATTATTATTAACACGTTCTGATGCTAAGGAGTTAGACATTCTACTCCCCCTCCCCACCTGAAAAGAACTCTGTTCCAACTGCTACTTGGGTGTGGCCAGCGTATGATGCATCTCACCTGCGGGCTGGGAGTTTAGACATTCTACTCCCACCTGAAAGGGAGAGAAAGGGATAAGATAGGAGAGGACTCTGTGGGGCAAGCCTGAGGGAGAGAAGGGGATAGAAAAGAATCAATGGGGCCAGCCTGAGGGAGAGAAGGGGGATAGGAGAGGAGAGGCTGTACGTGTCAATTTATCAAGCCCGATCACATAGTTTAATAGCGGAGCACGGGTATCCAGCTAGTGAATAAATAAGTACAAAAATATGCATATACCCACTTATATTATATGGCAACAAAGTCTATTTTGGATGTATATATGCACATGGTGAGAAAAACAAATTTTGTGAGTTTACCAGATGGATAGCATAGGGAACAAAGCTGTTACAGACTCTTGTAGTCCTGCTAGAAATACTTCAAAAACTTCTTCCAGAGGGGAGCAACAGAAACAGACTGAAAAGTGGGGGTGTGGGGTCTCTAACCACAGTGCTTTTAAGCATTATCCTGAATAATGGGAAGCAAGCTTCCTAGAATCTTCTCCAGTGTCCTCACCACTCCCTGTATGGACTTTCTATCTGAGCCTCTGCTGCTACCAAACCAAACAGTGATGCAGTTTGTTAAAATACTCTCAATCATGCCTCTGTCAAAAGTGGCCAGGACAGAAGGAGAAAGATGTGCTCTCCTCATCCGATGCAGGAAATGCAGACATCGGTTTGCATGCTTCACTAAGGATGACGTGTGGAGAGACCAAGTCAGATTGTTAGTTATCTGCACACATCCCCAGACACTTAATACTGTTGACCACTTCTACAGCTGCAAGTAAGTAAGTTGTAAGTTGCAAGAGTAAGTTGGTTTAAGGGCAACCCCATAAAGAGGTAGTAGTTGACTTACAACAGTCCAAAGTTACAGCAGTACTGAAAAAACAATGATTGATGACCATTTTTCCCACTTATCACACTTGGCCAATAAAGAAATTATTCTATCTATCTATCTATCTATCTATCTATCTATCTATCTATCTATCATCTATCATTATTTATCTATCATCCTCTCTCTGTCTGTCTATCTATCACCTATCTATCTATCACATCTACTGTTCTTGTCTATCTACCTATCTATCTGTCTGTCTATCTATCTATCTATCTATCTATCTATCTATCTATCTATCTATCTAATCTACTGTTCTTAACGATCTATCTGTCTATCTATCATCTATCTATCTATCATCTATCTATCTATCATCTATCTATCTATCTATCTAATCTACTGTTCTTAACTATCTATCTGTCTGTCTGTCTATCTATCTATCTATCTATCTATCTATCTATCTATCTATCTAATCTACTGTTCTTAACTATCTATCTGTCTATCTATCATCTATCTATCTATCATCTATCTATCTATCTAATCTACTGTTCTTAACTATCTATCTGTCTATCTATCTATCTATCTATCTATCTATCTATCTAATCTACTGTTCTTAACTATCTATCTGTCTATCATCTATCTATCTATCATCTATCTATCTATCTAATCTACTGTTCTTAACTATCTATCTGTCTATCTATCTATCTATCTATCTATCTATCTATCTAATCTACTGTTCTTAACTATCTATCTGTCTATCTATCTATCTATCTATCTATCTATCTATCTATCTATCTATTTAATCTACTGTTCTTAACTATCTATCTGTCTGTCTGTCTGTCTATCTATCTATCTATCTATCTATCTATCTAATCTACTGTTCTTAACTATCTATCTGTCTATCTATCATCTATCTATCTATCATCTATCTATCTATCTAATCTACTGTTCTTAACTATCTATCTGTCTGTCTGTCTATCTATCTATCTATCTATCTATCTATCTAATCTACTGTTCTTAACTATCTATCTGTCTATCTATCTATCTATCTATCTATCTAATCTACTGTTCTAACTATCTATCTATCTATCTATCTATCTATCTATCTATCTATCTAATCTACTGTTCTTAACTATCTATCTGTCTATCTATCATCTATCTATCTATCATCTATCTATCTATCATCCATCTATCTATCTATCTAATCTACTGTTCTTAACTATCTATCTGTCTGTCTATCTATCTATCTATCTATCTATCTATCTATCTATCTATCTAATCTACTGTTCTTAACTATCTATCTGTCTATCTATCATCTATCTATCTATCATCTATCTATCTATCATCTATCTATCTATCTATCTAATCTACTGTTCTTAACTATCTGTCTGTCTGTCTATCTATCTATCTATCTATCTATCTATCTATATCTAATCTACTGTTCTTAACTATCTATCTGTCTATCTATCATCTATCTATCTATCATCTATCTATCTATCTAATCTACTGTTCTTAACTATCTATCTGTCTATCTATCTATCTATTATCTATCTATCTATCTATCTATCTGTCTGTCTATCTATCTATCTATCTATCTAATCTACTGTTCTTAACTATCTATCTGTCTATCTATCTATCTATCTATCTATCTATCTATCTATCTATCTATCTAATCTACTGTTCTTAACTCTATCTATCTGTCTATATCTATCTATCTATCTATCTATCTATCTATCTATCTATCTATCTATCTAATCTACTGTTCTTAACTATCTATCTATCTATCATCTATCTATCTATCATCTATCTATCTATCTATCTATCTATCTATCTATCTATCTATCTAATCTACTGTTCTTAACTATCTATCTGTCTATCTATCTATCTATCTATCTAATCTACTGTTCTTAACTATCTATCTGTCTATCTATCATCTATCTATCTATCATCTATCTATCTATCATCTATCTATCTATCTATCTATCTATCTATCTATCTATCTATCTATCATATCCAGTTTCCACCCTTGTGTTCCACCCAAGTTCATCTCCCCTTGTATCAATAAGAAGTACCACACTTCCTCATCTCAGTTCATAGTAACATCTGGATGAAAGGTACCCGTGGAAAGTAACATCACCAACATCTGGAGATAACCCAAAGCAGTACCTTGCAGATTAGTCATTTCTTGGTATATATCTATGTCAAAGGAAGATTAGAGGAAGCTATATAAGCAGATTGTCAGGATGCCGCAGCTATTTTTCTTTTCCTCCAGAGTGTTTCGGTGCCTGACTGTTTTTAATTAGCTGAACGCTTAGTAACTATCTCTTCATCATAGTAGATGAATAGAAAGCAGTGGATGCTTCTGCACATTGTTCCAATGTTCAGAATTGTAGAATTTGCGGTGATTCAGTTGCAATTTTAATGGAACCGGCAACAAAACGTGAACACATGATATGGTATTTTAATCAGCTAGATGTTTTCACCAAATTCCAATCTCTGTTTAGTTTCTGAGCCCAGTCATCTAGATGCTGTGAAGCATAATAATATAAATCTTAATTTCACCTTCAGGCATAATAAAGATATATAATATCTATCTTTTTAAAATGTAGATAACATTTGGCATTTTCTTTCCTAATGTAATTGATATGAATATAATAGCAATGGTAATACCATAACACCAGTGGTGAAATTCAATTTTTTTTTACTACCGGTTCTGTGGGCATGGCTTGTTGGGCGTGGTGTGGCTTGGTGGGCATAGCAGGGGAAGGATACTGCAAAATCTCCATTCCCACCCCACTCCATGGGAAGCATACTGCAAAATCTCCATTCTCACCCCACTCCAGGGGAAGCATACTGCAAAATCTCCATTCTCACCCTACTCCAGGGGAAGGATACTGCAAAATCTCCATTCCCACCCCACTCCAGGGGAAGGATACTGCAAAATCTCCATTCTCATCCCACTACAGGGGCAGGATACTGCAAAATCTCCATTCTCATCCCACTTCAGGGGAAGGATACTGCAAAATCTCCATTCTCATCCCACTACAGGGGAAGGACACTGCAAAATCTCCATTCCCACCCCACCCTGGGGCCAGCCAAAGGTGGTATCAGGAGTTTAGGAGATGAATCTTCCAGGAGCGAATGACATCATCATAACTTTATGTTTATATCAGGGAGTCTAAAGCATGTCATAGTCAATGGAACCAAATACTAAGGAGAACCATCAAAATTCTTTCCCATTTTTTTGCTTTTACTTGCTTAGAATATCCTTCCTTCCTTCCTTCCTTCCTTCCTTCCTTCCTTCCTTCCTTCCTTCCTTCCTTCCTTCCTTCCTTCTTCTTCTCCTCCTCCCTCTCTCTAGCTCTAGTGAATAATCAGCCTAAAAACCACAGAGGAAACTTCTAGTCCTGTCTTAGACACAGAGCAACTGGAAGCCTTGGAAGTCACATTCTCTCAGTGCTAGAATAGCAATAGCACTTAGACTTATATACCGCTTTACAGTGCTTTTACAGCCATCTCTAAGTGGTTTACAGAGTCAGCCTATTGCCCCCAACAATCTGGGTGCTCGTTTTACCGACCTCGGAAGGACGGAAGGCTGAGTCAACCTTGAGCCTGGTGAGATTTGAGCTGCCAAATTGCAGGCAGCCAGCAGTCAACAGAAGTAGCCTGCAGTACTGCACTCTAACCACTGCGCCACTGCAACTCATAGAAATGGCAAACCATTTCCAAAGTTTCACCATGAAAACTACAGGGATTTTCCTAATCAGTCACCAGGAATCAATACAAATGCAAAATCCTACAGGTACATCCATGAAAGAACAGCACTACAAATGAACCAACAATACCATTAAGAAGAATTGTTTGAACACTGCAATATACTCATTGCAGGGGTGGGCTGCTGGGGGTTCGCAGGGGTTCGGGAGAACCTCTAGCTAAAATTTTGTGCAGTTTGGAGAACCCCCCAAATCCCACTCCTGGCTGGCCCTGCCCATCCCGCCCCTCCCCTCCCAGGAGTCCCCATGCGGCCCATTTTGGATGCAGGCAAGTGCAGGGCGCACATGGAAGCTTTGGGAGGGTGAAAAATTGGCCTAGCGGACGTTCAGGAAAGGCCTCCAAAGCCTGGGGAGGCCGTTTTCGCCCTCCTGGAGGCTTGAGGAAAGCCTCCAGAGCCCATGGAGGGCAAAAACACCTCCTCCCCCACCGTGGTGCAGGAGGCTGACTAGGCCACGCCCACCATGGTCATGCCCACCCAGCAACCGGGCAGAGAACCCCCCCCTTTTTTTTTTTGCTAGAAGCTACACAAATGGGCCCTTATGGGTAGAGGGAACCATCGTAGGAATTACCGGCCCAAAGTCGTATACAGTCGATATAGGGCATGGTAAAATCTGGAGGAGGCATATAGATCAATTGCGTAAACGTTTACAAAACGAAAACTCATGTCCTAACTATCAAGGTCTTCCTGACACAGCTACCTCAAGCCCGAGTAAGCCGGAATATTTATCTGGCAACCCTGAGTTCCAGTGCCGCCCCAGCGAGTCGACACTCCCAGCCGGAGATAGCCACACCTCCGGAGAAATCCAGGAGGTTCCATTGGCGGAGCCGGGAGAGACGGGAGGTCCCTCCGACCAGCTCGACGCCTCGCCAACAACTGAACTGCACAGGTCAACCAGAATTAAGACACGCCCTGGTCACCTGCGTGATTTTGTATGTAAATATGTAAATAGATAGAATAAGTGCCTTCTGGGAGTGGAGGGGTGTTATGTATGTATCTAATTTGTGCGGGAAATTCAAATGTACAGTGAATTCTGATTGGTTCTTGGTCACCCCTGAAAAGTATATAAAGAGGGCTGTTGCCTGTGTTCCTTCGCTGAAGTCTCACCCTGAATTAAAGAGCTGTTGTTACTAGCCTGCTTGTGCCTCTCGTTATTCCCGCGCTACAACACCCTTGCTAAATTTTTTGAAGCCCACCCCCAATTCATTGCTACTTATTTTTTCTGAAATTCAGATGTGTGTTGCTGCTTTAGAGACCCCTCACTACACTTACTGTTGTGCCAACGTAAGGAGGGAGAAGAATAAAGGGGAAAAAATAATATGCCGAAAAAAGAGAGAGAGAGAGAGAGAGTATAGTTCAGCAAGATATCCTATTTTTTGCTTCAGGAAACCCAACATGCTGCATCATAATGTAATCTTTAAGAACATAACGACACAGAAATATCTGTGAACATAGTGCATAAATGCTGACAGTGACAAATTGCATCCTATTTTTCCCCCGAATATAAATAGCCAGGGTAGCCTTCTTCATTCGAGGTATAAATCCTTAGCCTACGAAATAAATTAAAAAAAAATAAATAAATTTCAAGAGCCTTCAATAATTTAACGATACAATTCCAGAAAGGGTGGTGGTAATTTCCACTCAGTGGAAGTCTTAGCCCTGAACTGTCATAGCCTAAGATAGAAATGACAAGCTATGATAAATCAAGGTTCTGAAAAGAGGTTGAAAGTCCTTTGTTTTTTCCCCCTTTTGCCACCAAAACAAGTAAATTTTGGGGGAGATGCAAATACAGTTCAGTCAAAGAAGTAAACTGGATGGATTTTCTTTCAGAGGTGAAGTGAGTGATTCAGGGGTGAGCTTCAAAATTTTTAGAAAGAGGTTCTCTACCCAGTTGCTGAGTGGCCATGGTGGGCGTGGCCTAATCGGCCTCCTGCACCACGGCGGTGGGGGGGCGTGTTTTTGCCCTCCCCAGGCTCCAGAGCCTTTCCTCAAGCCTCGGAGAGGGCAAAAATGGCGTACTAAGGCTCCAGAGGCCCTCTGGAGGCTGGAAACAGGCCTGTTTCTGGCCTTCCCGAACTTTTGGTAGGCCCATTTTTTGCCCTCCCTGAGCCTCCATGCGTGCCTTACACTTACCTGCATCCAAAACAGGCTGTGTGGAGACTTCTGGGAGGGGAGAGGCCAACCAGGAGTGGGAACTTGAGGTTCTCCAAACTGCACAGAATCTTAGCTAGAGGTTCTCCCGAACCCCTGCAAACCACCAACAGGCCACACCTGGAGTTATTCCTAAAATGTTGCAGAATCCAGGATGGGTGAAGGTATTGAGGAATAGAATAACAGAGTTGGAAGGGGCCTTAGAGGTCTTCTAGTCCAACCCCCTGCTTAGGCAGGAAACCCTACACCACTTCAGACAAATGGTTATCCAATCTCTTCTTAAAAACTTCCAGTGTTGGAGCATTTACAACTTCTGTTTCACTGATTAATTGTTGTAACTGTCAGGAAATTTCTCCTTAATTCTAAGTTGCTTCTCTCTTTGATCAGTTTCCACCCATTGCTTCTTGTCCTACCCTCAGGTGCCTTGGAAAATAGCCTGATTCCCTCTTCTTTGTGGCAGTCCCTGAGATATTGGAACACTGCTATTATGTCTCCCCTAGTCCTTCTTTTCATTAAACTAGACATACCCAACTCCAACAATTGTTCTTTATATATATTTAACCTCCAGTCCCCTAATCATCTTTGTTGCTCTTGAGAAGATCTATAGATAGACAGGTGGCCAAAGAGATTAGCAATAGATGAGACAATATGAATCTCAACAAAGGCAGCCATTTAATTGAGGTTTGCACAACATGTAGCTCAATTCATAACTTACCAGCCATTGTTAAAAAAATGGAAAGTTGATTTTATTTCTAATATCATTCCATGATCCGGCAACAATGCTGAACATTTAACTGATAATGGAAAAGCTGGCTCTTTACATAACAGTCTCCTAAATTTTTACCATATGGAAATCAACTAAGTAGCTCTTTGATTAGAATATTGTTCTCTGTTTGATTGTTTGTCTGGTGTTAATCATAGGTGGTATTCAGCCGGTTCGTACCACTTTGTGCGAACCGGTAGTGGAACTCGCAGGTGGGCCCGCCCCAGCTCTATGCCGTCCTACTGAGGCACGTTTCAGAGGCTGGACGCAAGTGCGGAAAGCATGCAATGAACAAAGTGCATGAGGGCATGCACAGAAGGCACGTCCACAAAGCGTGCACACGGCAAACCGGTGCTAAGAATATTGTAAACCCACCGCTGGTGTTAATAGCTAATGTGATGATCAAGACAGCTCTTAATGGCCTAACCAAAAAAGGTCAGATAAAAAAAAAAAAAAACAGCAGTAGATGAAAAGAAGTGGACCAGAGATGGGTTTCAGCAGGTTCTGACCAGTTCTGGAAAACCGGTAAAAGAAATTTTGAGTAGTTCGGAGAACTGGTAGTAAATATTCTGACTGGCCCCACCCCCATCTATTCTCTGCCTCCCGAGTCCCAGCTGATAGGGAAGAAATTTTACAGTAACCTTCCCCTGGAGTGGGGTGGGAATGGAGATTTTACAGTATCCTTCCCACCAAGGATACTGTACTGCCACGCCCACCAAGCCATGCCACACCCACCAAGCCATGCCACGCCCACCAAGCCATGCCACGCCCACCAAGCCACACCCACCACCCGACTCCATTGTTACTGCCTCAAACCCTCATAGCTTCAACCACAAACTGTCTACCGTGGACCTCACCCCATTCCTAAGAGGTCCATAAAGGGGGCATGCATAAGCGCACCAGCGTGCCTACCGTCCCTGTCCTACTGTCCCTATTTATGTGTATTCATTTTTTTCATTCATATCCATGTTTATATTTATACCTGTTATCTCGTCCATGTTTGACAAGCTAATAAATGCAAATACAATAAAAATAGAACTAGAGAAGAACACAGGAAACAGTCAAAAGCATTCACAAGAAATAGCATTCACAAGAGAAAAAGGAAACAATAACACGGAATTGTTCTAGGTCCCATTCTCTAAGGAGGTACATCTGGTGGGGTCCAGAAGAAGGGCCTTCTCTGTGATGGCTCCGTCCCTCTGGAAATTAGACTGGCTCCTACTCTAACACTTTTTTGGAAGGCCCATCTTCTCTCTGTCTGTCTATCATCTATCTATCTATCTATCTATCTATCTATCTATCTATCTATCTATCACCTATCTATCATCTAGCTATCAATCACATCTACTGTTCTTGTCTATCTATCTAATCTACCGATCCTATCTACCTATCCATCCATCCATCATCTCTATCTATCTATCTATCTATCTATCTATCTATCTATCTATCATCCTCTCTCTGTCTGTCTATCTATCATCTATCATCTATCTATCACCTATCTATCATCTATCTATCTATCACATCTACTGTTCTTGTCTATCTATCTAATCTACCGATCCTATCTACCTATCCATCCATCCATCATCTCTATCTATCTATCTATCTATCTATCTATCTATCTATCTATCTATCTATATCATCCTCTGTCTATCTATCATCTATCATCTATCTATCACCTATCTATCATCTATCTATCTATCACATCTACTGTTCTTGTCTATCTATCTAATCTACCGATCCTACCTATCCATCCATCCATCCATCCATCCATCTATCTATTTATCTATCTATCTATCTATCTATCTATCTATCTATCTATCTATCTATCTATTTCTCTATCATAATGTATCATCTATGAGTCATCTACCTACCTACCTATTTATCTCATCTTTCTCTATCATTATGTATCATCTATCTATCATCTATCTATCACCTATCTATCATCTATCTATCTATCACATCTACTGTTCTTGTCTATCTATCTAATCTACCGATCCTATCTATCTATCTATCTATCTATCTATCTATCTATCTATCTATCTATCTATATCATCCTCTGTCTATCTATCATCTATCATCTATCTATCACCTATCTATCATCTATCTATCTATCACA
This sequence comes from Pantherophis guttatus, assembly GCF_029531705.1. The sequence continues at coordinate 1,673,241 of NW_026844029.1, read as the reverse complement.
TCTACTGTTCTTGTCTATCTATCTAATCTACCGATCCTACCTATCCATCCATCCATCTATCTATCTATCTATCTATCTATCTATCTATCTATCTATCTCATCCTCTGTCTATATATCATCTATCATCTATCTATCTATCACCTATCTATCATCTATCTATCTATCACATCTACTGTTCTTGTCTATCTATCTAATCTACCGATCCTACCTACCCATCCATCTATCTATCATCTATATATCTATCTATCTATCTATCTATCTATCTATCTATCTATCTATCTATCTATCATCCTCTGTCTGTCTGTCTATCTATAATCCATCTATCTATCATCTGCCAGTGGGCCTGGGGAACCCAGAGTGGGATGGAGCCTATTAAATGGCTGGTATGAATGTGTGTTGGCGCTAGGGTGGGGTGGGTTGCTATTTTGTTATTTTTAATTATTTATTATGTGTGGAAATATACATTTTTTAAAAGCTACCCCTCCTGGATGTCATCGTCAGCAGAGCAAACAATGGCAAATTAGAAATGTAAATTTATGAAAAAGCAACTCACATTAAACAAACGATCCCATTACCCGAGGTCTATGGAGATTCTCAGTCATCCAGGTCATGATTGGCCCAAAAGTGCTTTTTTTCCAAAACGCAACTGGACTCTGGTTTTCCTTGAAGACGTTTCGCTTCTCATCTGAGAAGCTTCCTCAGTTCTGAGTGAATGCTGAAGGATGGAAGAATTTATATTCCTTGCAGTCCTCTGGTCGTTAGCCCTCTTTCTGAGAGTCGTTGAGGCCGCTTGGGAATTTATCTGAATCTTTCCAATCCTCCACCGTTCAGTCAGAACTGAAGAAGCTTCTTGGATGAGTGCAACATCTTCATGGAAAAACAAAGTTCAGATACCTTTTTAAAAAGCTTCCTTTAGGGCTCCATTTCCAAACTAATAACCTAACCTTTCACAAAAGGAGCTGTTTAAGGACATTATTATTATTCAGGTGAGTATAAATGTGTACTATTTTTTGGTTCTAATGCAATGCTTCCTCTGTACTTTATGTGCAGGGATGGGATTCTACCGGTTCGGGCTGATTTGGGCGAACTGGTAGCTCCGACGATCAGCTGGCAGCAAACTGGTTTACTCTGACAATCAGGTTGGCCCGCTCGCCCGCCCCTGCACTTTACTTACCTTTATCTTCTCAGCTGATTGGTGCAGCAGAGCAGATTGCTGCGCCTCAGCTGTGTTACTCCCAAGTAGTAACACAGAAGGTCAGTTGTCAAGTTTTGAGGTCGTCTCAAATAAATTGCATTTCAAACAAAGTCTTTGATAAAAACTCCCATTTATTGAGCACAACATTCTAAATCCGACTCATCGTAGCCAACACTGACTTCCAGACCCAAAACCCTCCCTTTCCGTTCCCCACTCCCCTGCACTCATTGGCCATCTTCCAAGTCATTCTACCCCTAATCTACTGCTCCAACTCAAAGGAATTTCCCCCCTCCCATCCCATCTCCTAGGGGATATTATCTCCAGGGAAAATAAGTAGGTGAAAAGTCAAATGTCCCTTTCCAGACGTGTCCGCTTCTCCTTCTTATGTCAGCACTATAGTAAATGCAGCTTGAAGTGCTGACATCAGTATTTGTAAAACTGTGCACGCGCGTGATCACCGAACCGGTTGTTAACCCGGCAGCATCCCATCACTGTTTATGTGGCTAATCACATTTAGTCTTCATACGTTGTACTCCTTGTAAAAGAGAGAGCCTGGGAGGTTGGAAGAAAGCTAAGGCACAGAGGAAACTCAGAAAAGATAACTTCAACGACTACGTTTCAATCAGGTAGGTACCAAGATTCAGTCTTGTTACTAATTTAAATGACATGTCAACGCTGCATTCTTAAATAACTCCCAGTTGTCTGGAAATAAAACGAATTAAACGGCAGTGATCTCCTGATTTCTTATGCTTGAAATCTGTATCTTCACCTTTGTGTCATGTTTTTATTTGAATTTCTTTAAAGAAGGAAAGGGGGAACCCAACACCCAGTGCATATTAATTGATGTTATCTGCTGAATGATATGGACACTGGATTATGAATATTAATCTGATGAGCTGTAAAGCATTGTTTTTTTTTTCTTCTTCATTTGGGTGGAATAATGTGTCAAGATTTTCCAAGTCTCAGAAATGCCATCTGATTATGATATATTCATTCCTTGAGACACTAGATTTTGGCATTCGTGTATAGAAGGACACATGTTTCCTGTTGATTGACACATTTTTCATAACTATGATAATAGTTGGAGAGCAGAGAATATCACCTGGTCTTTCTTTCTTTCTTTCTTTCTTTCTTTCTTTCTTTCTTTCTTTCTTTCTTTCTTTCTTTCTTTCTTTCTTTCTTTCTCTCTCTCTCTGTGTCTCTGTGTGTGTGTGTGTGTGTCTCTGTGTCTCTGTGTGTGTCTCGCTCTGTCTCGCTCTGTCTCTGTGTCTCTGTCTCTCTCTGTCTCTCTGTCTCTCCGTCTGTCTCTGTCTGTCTCTCTGTCTCTCTCTCTGTCTCTCTCTGTCTCTCTCTCTCTCTCTCTCTGTGTGTGTGTCTCTGGGTCTCTGTGTGTGTCTCTCTCTGTCTCTCTGTCTCTGTCTCTCTGTCTCTGTCTCTCCGTCTGTCTCTCTCTGTCTCTCTGTCTCTCTGTCTCTCTGTCTGTCTCTCTCTGTCTCTCTGTCTCTCTCTCTGTCTCTCTCTGTCTCTCTGTCTTTCTCTGTCTCTCTGTCTCTCTGTCTCTCACACATACATACATACACACACACACACACAAATCATTTGTTTGTGAAACATTTTAACTGTGTCAGAAGTCATTTGCATTTGCAAACAGGTGAAACTATATCCTGTAAGTTCCCCATTCCTACCATTAAAAAACAAACAAACAAATAAATACAAACCTAACTTTGTAAAAAAAAAAAAAATCCTCTTTTGATTTGTTTTGTTTATGGAAAATGTGGGCGCTATATAATAGCACTGGTGGTTCTCTTCTGAAGGAGGAATACCAGGCAAACTGGATAAGAAAACCTGCAAATATTCCCTTCTCTAAAAGGTGATTGTCTATTAAGCTTTAGCCCCATCCCTTCACTGATTGGAAAGTCTGGATCAAGACAATTGAGTTTGTCCTCCATCCTTAAACTTACATTCTCTAGACAGTGAGGAGGCTGGGGAGGACCATGGGACAGTCCTGGAGTCTGGGGAAGCCCCAGATAAGGGCTCTGCATCGGAGGCAGAGATGGGGCCAGGGCCATCTGGGAGCAATGTGTGGACTCTGGAACCAACAGAGGCGGACAGCAGAGAGGCAGAGGAACAGGAGGAGCCTGTTCCTAGTGCTTGCATGCGAAGAGCTGCCGGAAGGCAAGAGTAGCTGAAGAAAAAAGGACAACTCAGGAGTATGGCCAGAAGACAATTGGCCCCTCCCATAAGACTTAAAAGAGCAGCAACGAGCCGTTGGGTTCTTTGTAGAAAAGCAACATTGATCCCAGTGCTTCTTATCAGCGTCTCTTGAACTTTGTGGGGTTTTTGCCAAAGGTTGCCAAAGACATCAAAGGTTGGTGATAAGGCCAACGGACTCGTTATGAAGACTGGTTGTTTTGGACTAAGCTGAGAATGAATTGATTCTCAGCTGTTTTACTAAAATAAGTTTGTTGAGGACTGAATTGTGTTTGGTAATCACTACTTGGGCCTTGGTCACAACTTCAGGTTTCCGGGGCTCCAGTGCGCATGAAGTCCAGGTGGCCAGCATGTAAGAGCAGCTGGCAACAGTGCACGTGCCCACAGAGAGGTCTCTGCATGCCACCTCTGACATGCGTGCCATAGGTTCGCCATCATGGTCCTATACCATTCCAGACAATCTCTTCTTAAAACTCTCCAGTGATGGAGCACTCACAACTTCCAAATGCAAAGAGTTCCACTGATTCATTGTTTTCACTGTCAGGAAATTTCTCCTTAATTCTTGGATTGGATTAGATCTCTCTTTGATAAATCTCCATTCATTGCACAAAAGACTTTTGTAGTAGCAAAAGAAAACCAGGCTAATTTAATTCTGCACCGAGATGTGCTGGACTCAAGCTTTAGGGAGAGCGGCAACACTTAATAAAATAGGATGTTTGATTAGGTCAAGTGGCTTCATTCAAATAATTAAGTACTTGAGCTGTTTGCTGTTGACCATTTAGTCCTAAATTACCTACTTCTACCTGATAGAATTATTTTGTCCCTCCTTCGCTTTCAGAGAGCTGTTAAATTTAGTTTTCTAAACTCTGATAAATATCGGATGCAACATATTCCTTTTAGCCTGTTTAATTTTTACATGTTACTTTCATGCTTTTATATTCTTTTATATTCTTCTTAAGTTTTCGCGGGTGTGCATATGCAAAAAGTTAAAATCTCGGGTGTTTTCCCACGTCATTATAAATAAGTTGGTTAAAATATTTAAACCAGGATTTTAACCAGGATTTTAAATATTTTAACCAACTTATTTATAATGACACGGGAAAACACCCGAGATTTTAACTCTTTGCATATATATATGTTTTCTTACTCTTCGTAGGATTTATGTGTGTTTTTCTTTTAGCCAGGTTTTTCCTACGTAACCAAGGTTTTTTCTGCAGCCCTAGCTCAGTGGAGTCACATCCACTCGATTCTGGGCTTTTTTCTTCTGGATCTCACTGTTGCAATCTTGCGAGATCCGACCATGAATGGTGTGCATGGGCTTTTAATGTTTTAAAATGTTTTTACAATGTTTTTTTAACAATTTTTCTATGTTCGCATTATTTTTGCTGTAAACTACCCAGAGTCCCTCGGGAGTTGCGTGGCATAGAAATGCGATAAATTAAATTAAATTAAATTAAATTAAATTAAATTAAATTAAATTAAATTAAATTAAATTAAATTAAATTAAATTAAATTAAATACATATGCATACACACACACACACACACATGTATGTATGTATGTATGTATGTATGTATGTATGTATGTATGTATGTATTTCTCTTTAGCCAGGTTCTTCCTACGTAAACCAAGATTTTTATGCAGCCCTAGTTCAGTGAAATCACAATCCACTAGGGCTGCACAATCAACTAGGCTGCATAAAAATCTTGGTCTATGTAGGAAGAACCTGGCTAAAGAGAAATACACATAAAGTCTATGAAAAGGAAAGAAAATAAACAAATTGTGTGTGTGTGTGTGTGTGTGTGCGTGTGTGCAAGAACAGAGGAGAATGTTAAATCTTGTGAGATGGTGTATCTATCTATATCTCTCACTTGAGAAACTTTAGTAACTTTGTAATTAGCATTCATTTCCTGTCATCTGAATTCAGATATTGTCATATCCAATTAAGCCAATAGTCCATCTAGCTGAGATTCGAGATATTACATACGAAGTGTGAAATCTCATGGTGGGCAATTATTCATTAACCTGCCTCTCTGAGAGTTGTGTCCTCCATCTGGTTGGACGGTAGGAGATTGCATGTGCTCTGGAGCTGAGGAATTTTCACTCCTGAAGAGTAACAATTGCAATTTTAATCAGATGGTTAATATAACCGTGGACTTCACATTCTCCACAAATGACATTCACTGGACTTTGTGCCATGCACAGATTTGATTGCAATTCAATGTGGTTAAAATTTGGATAGTGATTTTTTTTTTTAATATGTGTTTATTTCTCACCCCTGCTTCCTCACGTTTTAGCCTAATAATATTGGAAGAATTGTTTTCTCATAGTATTTTGTTCTTAAGTTCAGATCTCATCCAGGGGTGGTATTGACTTACTTTCCCTACCAGTTCACAAATGTGAGCGCGTGCATTCACACATCCTTCCGTGCATGCACTTTGCACACTTGTGTGCCTTCCGTGCATGCGCCCTGCCTCAAAAACCTGCCTAAATAGGATGGCATAGAACCGGGGTGGGGTTGGGTGGGGCACCACAGAGGTGGGTTTCAGCAGGTTCTGACCAGTGGTGGGTTCCTCCCGGTTCGGTCCGGTTCGGCCGAGCCAGTAGCGGTGACGATATGATGTCACCGAACCGGTTCTCCCCTCGCCCTCCCCTGCATTATTCTTACCTTTTATTTGGTCCCTCCCCCAATCTATTGCTGCCTCCTGAGTCCCAGCTGATGACTAGAGGGGAAAAAAACTGTTTAAACTCTTCCCGCGGGGCTTCAAAGGGCCGTCCTACAGCTGATCAGTGTTAAAAGCAAACAAATGAGTCGGGTCATAAGTGCGAGGACTGGTCGTAAGTGCGAGGACCTTCCAGAAATGACTCTGACCAGCTAGCCACGCCCACCTAGTCACATGACCTCCAAGCCACACCCACAAAATAAGCCACGCCCACAGAACCGGTAGTAAAAAAATTTAGAACCCACCCCTGGTTCTGACCAGTTCTGGAGAACCGGTAGCGAACATTTTGAGTAGTCAAGTAGGGAAAAAAAACCCGCACACCAAAAACTATACAATACACATAAAATAAATGATGTAAAAAAAAAAATCTATGTTACTATCGAAAATGAACTGTAAATAGTTTTTTTTCCTTCCACTCCCTTTGTTGAAAGGAGAGTGGAGAATTGCAAAAACGTTTTCACCGAATCTTCATATTTAATTTACTTTAATTTTCTTGGTAACTCATTTAATGATGGTGCAGTTTTAAGTCCAGAGGTGGTATTCAGTGCATGTGTGACTGAAGTGACCGTGTGCCCAGTGCTGGGCGAATGTGAATGTGAATCCCACCTCTGCTTAAGTCCATAGAAAATTGAATTTTTGTATTTCTTGTGTTAAACTAGACCAGGAACTTAATTCAATCTCAGTTGCAAACTTAATTCCGAGTACTTATGGATGTTTTACAAACTGTCTTTCTACTGAAAAAAGGTGGAAGCCTAACTGAGAAATAAGTTTTGTTTTGCTTATGTTTGCAAATTTGCATTTTTTAAAAAAATGAAGGAATGCATTAGTTGCATTTTTTTTCTTTTTTTGTATCCTACTTTATTGCATTGAAAACTTTACTTTTATTCTTGCATTTCAAGCATAAATTTTAGTTACGAGAACCGGATAACCATCCAATCCTAGGAAAAGTCATGTCTGCTTTAAAATACTATTTTTGGAATGCAGTTCACAATACTTCATAATTCTGCCTTTTATTGCTTAGTTGTTCAAATGATTACTATTAATCTTCTCATTGTTCCTATCACCAATCTCCTCCCACATATGACTGTATGACTGTAACCTTGTTGCTGGTATCCTTACGATTTATATTGATTGTTTCCTAGCATGATTTGATTGCTTATTTGTATCCTATGACTATCATTAAGTGTTGTACCTTATGATTCTTGATGAACGTATCTTTTCTTTTATGTACACTGAGAGTGTATGCACCAAAGACAAATTCCTTGTGTGTCCAATCACACTTGGCCAATAAAGAATTCTATTCTATTCTATTCTATTCTATTCTATTCTATTCTATTCTATTCTATTCTATTCTATTCTATTCTATTCTATTCCATTCCATTCCATTCCATTCTATTCCTATTCTATTCTTACTCCTATTCCTATTCCTATTCTATTCTATTCTATTCTATTCTATTCTATTCTATTCTATTCCATTCCATTCCATTCCATTCCATTCCATTCCATTCTATCATAATAATACTAATGATGATAACAATACGCAGTATAGAATCCAAGTAAATCAATAATAAAATAATAATATAATAAAATAATGTGAAAAATATCATCCACTAATGTATTAAAGGTTAAGGTAAAGGTTCCCCTCGTACATATGTACTAGTTGTTCCTGACTCTAGGGGGCGGTGCTCATCTCCGTTTCAAAGCCAAAGAGCCAACGCTGTCCGAAGACGTCTCCGTGGTCATGTGGCCAGCATGACTAAATGTCAAAGGCGCACGGAACGCTGTTACCTTCCCACCAAAGGTGGTCCCTGTTTTTCTACTTGCATTTTTTACGTGCTTTCGAACTGCTAGGTTGACAGAAGCTGGGACAAGTAACGGGAGCTCACCCCATTACACGGCACTAGGGATTCGAACCGCTGAACTGCCGACCTTTCGAGCAACAAGCTCAGCGTCTTAACCACTGAGCCTCCCTTATACTAATGTATTAAGGAAGCAAAATAAAATATCTTATTATCACCAAAATGTATTTGGTTACAATAAAGGATTACAGGCCAGAGTAAAATATTTAATAAAAAAGCACTGATCCTTTCCTAGAAGATTTGAAAATATAGCAACTGTACATCAATATCAGACTCTCTCTTAGAATAAACTTTTGATCACATGATGAAATATGTCTTGGTTGGTTTAACAATTGTGCAAAAACAATCAAACGCCCTTGTCATTTAAGTTTCTGGAGGATGCATTCCAGTGGTGGGTTCTTCCCAGTTTGGTCCGGTTCCGCCAAGCCAGTAGCGGTGATGATATGATGTCACCAAACCGGTTCTGCCCCCCCACCCCCCCCATGTTATTATTACCTTTTATTTGGCCCCACCCCCAATCTATTGCTGCCTCCTGAGTCCCAGCTGATGGGTTGTAAGGAAAAACTGTTTAAACTCTTGCCGCGGGGCTTCAAAGGGCTGCCCTACAGTTGATCAGTGTTAAAAGGCAGTTTGGTGGTAGACCAGTGCCTCCAAAAATAAATGAGTAGACTGGTGCCTGCAAAAATAAATGGGTAGACCAGTGCCTGCAAAAAATACATGAGTAGACCAGTGCCTGCAAAAATAAATGGGTAGACCAGTGCCTGCAAAAATACATGAGCAGACCGGTGCCTCCAAAAACAAATGAGTAGACCAGTGCCTGCAAAAATAAATGGGTAGACCAGTGCCTGCAAAAATACATGAATAGACCGGTGCCTGCAAAAATAAATGGGTAGACCAGTGCCTGCAAAAATACATGAGTAGACCGGTGCCTGCAAAAATAAATGGGTAGACCAGTGCCTGCAAAAATACATGAGCAGACCGGTGCCTCCAAAAACAAATGAGTAGACCAGTGCCTGCAAAAATAAATGGGTAGACTGGTGCCTGCAAAAATAAATGGGTAGACCAGTGCCTGCAAAAATACATGAGTAGACCGATGCCTGCAAAAATAAATGGGTAGACCAGTGTCTGCAAAAATAAATGGGTAGACCGGTACAGCTCTGCAAGCAGTTAAAAGCCTAGTAGACCAGTACCTCTGCTAAATCCTAAAGAATTATCACATGACCATCAAGCCACGCCCACAAAATAAGCCACACCCACAGAACCGGTAGGAAAAATATTTAGAACCCACCCCTGCTGCATTCATTATATAGTAGGTTTGAGTTCTGTGTAGTGGGTTAAGGCAACTGGTTAGAAACCATGAAATCATGAGTTCTAATCCCACCTTAGACACAAACCCAGCAGGATGACCTTGGGCCGGTCATTCTCTCTCAGCCCTAGGAAACAGACAATGCCAAAACACTTCTGAAATTTTGCCAAGAAAACTGCAGGGACTTGTCCAAGCAATTGTCAACATACAGTCAAAGGAAAGTCCATACCAGGAGTGGAATTCACATCATTTACCTACCGGTTTGCCCAGTTCACCGGAAATGTGAGTGAGCACGGCTTCCACGAATGTGCTTTGCTCACACGCATAGCTTCCACGCATGCGCACAGAACAGGGGTGGGTTCTAATTTTTTTTACTATTAGTTCTGTGGGCGTGGCTTATTTTGTGGGTGTGGCTTGGAGGTCATGTGACTAGGTGGGCATGGCTAGCTGGTCAGAGTCATTTCTGGAAGTCCTCGGACTTACGACCAGTCCTCGCACTTACGACCCGACTCATTTGTTTGCTTTTAACACTGATCAGCTGTAGGGCGGCCCTTTGAAGCCCCCCGGCAAGAGTTTAAACTGTTTTTTCCCCTCAAGTCATCAGCTGGGACTCAGGAGGCAGCAATAGATTGGGGGTGGGGCCAAATAAAAGGTAAGAATAACATGGGTGGGTGGGTGGGGGGTGGGAGGGCGGAGGGGGGAGAACCGGTTCGGTGATGTCATATCGTCACCGCTACCGGCTCGGCCGAACTGGACCGAACCGGGAGGAACCCACCACTGACACAGATAGAAAACGTGGCTAAATAGGATGGTATAGCGCCAGATGGATGAGCAGGCCCACCCACAGATTGCTACCACCGGTTCGTGTGAACCAGTTCGAACCAGCTGAATACCACCTCTGGTTCACACCAGTGGTGGGTTGCCCCCAGTTCGGACCAGTTTGCAAGAACCGGTAGTAAAACAGCGGGAGGCCCGGTCCACTGCCCCAGATGTCATCATCAGTGATCTGCGCATACGTGCGCGTGATTCTGTTGCAAACCGGTAGTAAAGGTAAGTAGAACACACCCTGATCCACACACACCTGTATATTTTTCTACAAAAGTAGAAATAAGTATTGTTTTTTTCCCTAAAAAACATTTTCATTTTTCATTGCCACTATACCCAGCTGAAGAATATCATCATGCCCTGTACTAAGCACATTGGGCTACCTAAAGCAAGACAATGCCCTTTTGAAATTTTAAATACTTTAAGGGACTTTCATCAGCAAGGAATGTTCATGGGGGAGGATACAATCCCTTCTTGAAGGTGAATGAACTAATTACCGTATTTTTCAGAGTATAAAATGCACCTTTTTCCCTCCCTAAAATGGGGTGAAAATTTGGGTGCGGCTTATACATCAAATATAGCCCCGCCCACCCACTGGCCCCCACCCTTTGGCCTCTGCCTCCCAGCAATTTACCTCCTTGCAGCAAGCAGCAAGAAAAAAACCAGCCCATTTCAGCTTCAGTACAGCCTAATTAGCACAAGTTTATTGTCCATTGCATCGGCCTCCCGACTCTCAGCTGTTTCAGGCTGCAGAGATTGCCATTGCCTATTACTGCGTGGGCCTCTGCTGCTTGCTTCAAAGAGGTAAATTGCTGGGAGCAGATTCTTTTTTTTTTTCTTGTGCTAATCAAGCTATGCTGAAAACGAAAATGAAAGTAAAGCAGGCTGTTTGCTGTTTGCTGCAACGAGGCAAAATTGCTGGGAGGCAGAGGCAGATTTCTTTTACTTGTTTTCCTCACCAAAAAAGGTAGGTGCCTCTTATAGTCCGGTGCATCTTATACTCTGAAAAATACGGTAGGTGGTGTCATATTTGTCCCCTTCTGTTGAGAGACTGTTCAATACGCTCTCAATATACATAAAAGAAAAGATACATTCGTCAAGAATCGTAAGGTACAACACTTAATGATAGTCATAGGGAACAAATAAGCAAACAAATCATATTAGGAAACGATCAATATAAACCGTAAGGATACCAGCAACAAGGTTACAGTCATACAGTTATAAGTGGGATGACCCAACAAGACAGACACAGACTTCAGATGATAATTAGAACTGCAGAAAAAACAATGGCTACCAACCTGCCTTCCATGGAGGACCTGTATACTGCACGAGTCAAAAAGAGGGCTGGGAAAATATTTACAGACCCCTCGCATCCTGGACATAAACTGTTTCAACTCCTACCCTCAAAACAACACTATAGAGCACTGCACATCAGAACAAGACACAAGAATAATTTTTTTCCCAAATGCCATCACTCTGTAACAACTAATCCCCACAACACTGTCAAATAATTTACTAAGACTGTATTATTACTCTTCTTCTCTTCCTTACTAGTATCTATCTCTTCCCACTTATTACTATAACCATGTTGCTTGTATCTTTCAATTTATATTGTTTTTATTTTTTTCTGAGTACGATTTGATAGCTTATTAGTAACCTTGACTATCACTAAGTGTTGTATCTTTTTATCCTCGATGAATGTATTTTATTCTCCTTATGTACACTGAGAGCATATGCACCAAAGACAAATTCCTTGTGTGTCCGATCACACTTGGCCAATAAAGAATTCTATTTTAATGTATGTCCATTTGCTAGTTTTGATGGAATGGATTACAGAAGCATTTTGGCTCTTCGAAATTCTGTGAACCAGGAGCTCATTGTTTGCCATAAGTTCAGTGAAATGGTCTTCAGCAAAGGCACTTTGATCCCTGATTGATCTGCAATATAATGATAATTGTCACAACCTATTTTACGAGATTGCAGTAAGAATTAGAGCGATGGCAATATTTTGCAGGTTCAGAGGCCTTTATCCTGTAAGCATCATTACTGGAGGCGTATAATGAAAGGACTAGCTTTGGATATAATTTTATATAATTTCCTTAAGTACCTTCTTAAAAATTTCAGACAATTTGGTAACTTTAAGAGGCACATGAGGAAAAATTGCATGAAGAAGATGTATAAAAGATTTTAATTAGCCATGTTCATAGTTTGCTGACACTAAAACTGTCTGGTGTTAACATTTCCAAGAATTTAATTAACAAGTACAACAAGATTTGCTTAATGCTATAATGTGGAAGTACATGAGTCTGGTAGCTATTTTAATATTGAAATATTAGAACGTCTATATATAGATTAAAAAGCACAGATTTCTTCCAGTCCTATGATATTATTACGGCTTCATTAACATTCAAAAAGTTGATTTGATAGAAAGGTATAAATTGCCTTATCTTTCTGCTGTCATTTCCCCCCGCTTTTTCTTACGCTTCTGAAATTACAAACACAGGGACAATCGAAGAACTTCTGATGGGAATTTTTTAGTGAATTTCACTAAATTACCTGTGGTCTTATTTGGGGAAATAAGAGGGGTGGGATGACAAAAACTTGTGATGTCTAGGAAGATTCTCAATCATCCAAGTCATTGTTGTCCCAAAGACAACTGGAGTTTCTTGGTTTTGATTTTTATTTTTCTTTGAAAATGTTTCATTACTCATCCAAGGAGCTTCTTCAGTTCAACCACCAAAGCAGAAGATAAGCCAACCAAAAGGAGCACTAAAAAAAACTTCCCAACCCCAAAATGTCCCACTCACACTACTTTTAATGAACAAGGAAATAACTAACAACAAAGTCATCCAGAATTTTAACAAAACCCATAATGGAGGTAACAACTCAGGACCTGCATAACTACCTCAGGCTCTATCCCTGCAAAGCTATAAGCATGTAATAACTACATAGCAGAGAGATATGTGAGATTTTGTCTCCCTTTGCTGTCATCCAGCTGCTCTCTGAATCTTTTGTAGCTCAGATATGGAAGCCATGTGGAATTTCTCTCTCTGGGCATGAGGAGAATATATATATCTGCTGAAAAAAAAACTCTGCATTGACAACAGGAAGGGCATCCGGCCAGGAAACACTCAGCTCCCATTCAGTTGCTCAGATTCCACCCCGCAAAGGATTATGTGGTTGTTAAAAGAGGATGATAATGATATGGAAGCCATAAGGTATACATTCTAGCCATTGTCTAGTCATTGGAGGAGGAAGGTTGCTTCCACATTTCCAACCAATACGGTCTTGAGCTTCCTTTTGCCAACTGGCCCCGCAATGCTTGCTGATGTCATCACTCTTGTTTTAGGTCTCTTTTGTGGACGCTTTTTATCAAGTGGAATCCATTCTATGACTGACTTAGTTAACCAGTTGTCTGTTCTTGCTATATGACCGGCCCATTTCCATTTCCAATTCTTTTACAAACAGCCTCTGAATCCCTCAGAATCCAGATCAACTGGCCAGCTAACCAGAAACAGCACCGACCCTCATCCAACCTATGCAAGCCCCCCCCCCCACCAACCAGGACTTCACCTCCCAATGATCCTCCCCATCACAAAGCTCCCACTGATGACTCCCACCTGACCCATCACAAGACCCATTACAAGACTCTCACTTGACACACACACACCCAGGGGGGGATTCTACCAGTTCAGACCGGTTTGAGCGAACCGGTAGCTCCGGCAATCAGCTGGGAGCAAACCGGTTCGCTCCGATGATCAGGTGGGCCCGCCTACCCACCCCTGCACTTTATTGACCTATATCTTCTCAGCTGGTTTGCGCGGCAGAGCAGATTGCCGCACCTTAGCTGTGTTAGTCTCCAGCAATAACGCGGAAGGTAAGTTTTCGTAAAATTGTGCCGCGTGCAAAGTGCGCGATCACCAAACCGGTTGTTAAATCAGCAGGATCCCACCACTGCCCAGACCTCTCACCACAAGCCCCTCCCTTGACACACCCACAGCTGACCAATCACAAGACTTACTGACCACATGAATCCCTTATAAACAGAAGAACATTGCCACTGGCACATCTGCTAAATTCTGCTGAAGATGTTACCTAGCCTCGTAACAACACATCTGGAAACCAACCCACAAGATTGGAGAATGAACCTTCAACCTCATATACTTTTGTTTGTATCTTGACCTCCATGGGCAGGTCGTTCTATCTTGTCTTGTGATGCTGAGCATGGACCAGTATACTCTGGAGATATGATAAACATCAGACTCTGACTCCTCCTCCCCTTCCTCCTCCTCCTCCTCCTCCTCCTCCTCCTCCCCCTCTTCTTCTCCTTCTCCTTCTTCTTCTTCTCCTTCTTCTCCTTCTGTTTTTTCTTCTTCTCCTTTTCCTCCTTTTCCTCCTCCTCCTCCTCCTCCTCCTCCTCCTCCTCCTCCTCCTCCTCTTCTTTCTCCTCCCTATAATTTATGCTGATCAGAGCTCCCAAATAGGCCTCACACTTCTTTCATCTGGCTAGGCATGAAAATTGCAGCCATGAATTTCCAAAGACGTAAGTGCTCTGTTATGTAGATCCATTATAGACAAATGATTTAAGCCATTATGAAAGAATTCATAGACACTGCATCAGTTGCATGCCCAATTTCAGAATTAAATCAAGTTTCAAACTCTTGTTATCTTTTTTTCTGCTTTACACACAGTATGATAAGGTATAAAACCATTATCTTTTAGATTGGTGAGGTAGTTTCCACTTGTCTCTTGTTTTGACAAATAATTTGTCTCGTTTTGATAACATCAAGGTATTTGCTTGTGATCACCTCATCCTTTTCCTCCTCTTCCTCCTCCTCCTCTTCTTCTTCTTCTTCTTCTTCTTCTTCTTCTTCTTCTTCTTCTTCTTCTTCTTCTTCTTCTTCTTCCTCCTCCTCCTCTTCTTCTTCTTCTCCTCCTCCTCCTCTTTTTCTTCTTCTTCTTCTTCTTCTTCTTCTTCTTCTTCTTCCTCCTCCTCCTCCTCCTCCTCCTCCTCCTCCTCTTCTTCTCCTCCTCCTCCTCCTCTTTTTCTTCTTCTTCCTCCTCCTCCTCCTCCTTTTCCTTCTTCCTCCTCCTCCTCTTCTTCTTCCTCTTCCTCTTCCTCTTCCTCCTCCTCCTCTTCCTCCTCCACCTCCTCCTCCTCTTCCTCCTCCATCTCCTCCTCCTCTTCCTCCTCCTCTTCCTCCTCCACCACCTCCTCCTCCTCCTCCTCTTCTTTTTCTTCCTCCTCCTCCTCTTTTTCTTCCTCTTTTTTCAGTTCAGGTGTTGAGAGAAATACAAAGAGGTCTAAAAAAACCTTTGAGGGATAAAAGTCCCCAAAGCAGACAGAGAAATGGAAATCTATTTGAATGTATACATGAAATTCTTAAGGAATCAAGCTCACCTTGGAGAATATTTCACCTTTCCCTTGGACCTGTCTTGATTTCCTTGGAGATACTGGTAACTCTTTAGAGTTAACCAGGGGTGAGCTGCTTGGTGTTCACAACGGTTCAGGAGAACCTCTAGCTAAGATTCAGGGCAGTTTGGAGAAGCCCCAAATCCCACTCCTGGCTGACCTCACCCACTCTTCCCCTCCCAGGAGTCCCCATGCAGCCCATTTTGGATGCAGGTAAGTGCAGGGCGCACACGGAGGCTTTGGGAGGGTGAAAAATGGGACTACTGGAAGTTTGGGAAGGCCAGAAACGGGCCCATTTCCGGCCTCTAGGGGGCCTCCAGAGCCTGAGGAGGCTGTTTTTGCCGTCCCGGAGGCTCGAAGAAAACCTCCGGAGCCTGGGGAGGGCAAAAACACCCTCCCCCATGGTACAGGAGGCTAACTAGGCCACGCCCCTCATGGCCACGCCCACCCAGCAACCGGGCAGAGAACCCCTTGCTAAAGTTTTTGAAGGCCATCCCTGGTGTTAACCAAACTTGTCTCTTACCTTCTAAGAGTCAGGCAGCAAACAGACAATTGTTTCAAGTTTTACAGCCTGCTTATCTTTACCAAGTAAATTCAGTCCACTCATTTCCCCACAGGCTCCATCTTGGGCAAACGATGAAGTCTTGTGCTCAAAGACGATGACAGCTATTGTCCTATTTTCCTTTCGTTTGTATACCTTTTTTTTTTTCTTTTTTTAAGGAGGCATTTTTCTCTTGCTCTACTTTTCACCAACTCCCCGTTTCTAACACCTAGTCTATTCGGAACGTTGGAAACAAGAACACATCTTCCGTGGCAGATGTTTGCTGACAGGCAGCAGATAAATTCTGCATTTGGCATATGTCTAATTAACACAATCTCCTCCTTCTGAAGTTAAAACATGTTTTCCTTTTTTTATTATTATTTTTTTTTCTTAGTGCATATTTTTATTTTGCCTTGCCTTTGTTTCATCATGCAGAGGAAAAGTCCCTGCAATTTTTTTTTACAAGTAGCACAAGGAAGACAGACCAACTTGCAGGAAAAAAACAAACAAACAAACAATTAATTATATTTATTACGTGCTTAAGGGCCAGCCAAAAAATGTATATGAAGACACTCATATTTGTAATTCTTATGTATCCAATTGAAAGAAACAGCTTGTTGCTAGAATTAATTGACTGATAAAAGACTAATGCTTGTAACACAAACAGTTTGACCCTGATTGGTTATAATTTATAGCAAAATAAATATAAAATTGACTGCTGCCAATTTAGCGTTGACTGTAATACTGGTACATTGGCCCAAGATAGATTGTTTAACTTCTAAAGAAAAAAAAAACATGCTTTTTTTCACCAGTTAGAAAATCAATTCTGGACAAAATGGAATACAGGTTAAGAGTTTTAATGAATAGCCTTGAACCTGCTATCTGATCAATTTCAAATGATACGTTTTCAAGGAGAGTTCTTAATGCATTTGAATGTTTTCATATATTAAATAGCCTCTTGTATTGATTCCCCCCCCCCCAAGATTTACTAATATTATACTATAATAAGATCAGGATATTCAACTTAACCTGTTATGTATAAAAAAACATCCTGGTCCTTCATCCATGGAGATTCTCAGTCATCCAGGTCATGATTGTCCCAAAGGTGTTTTTTTCAAGAGGCAGCTGGACTTTCTGGTTTTTTCTTTGAAGATGTTTCGCTTCTCATCCAAGAAGCTTCTTCAGCTGTGACCAGATGGTTGGGAAGTTGGCAACTGTGGTCATGAAGTTTCACAAAATCAACATCCATCTATCTGTCTGTCTGTCTGTCTGTGTCATCATTTATCAACTATCTACTGTATCTGTCTGTTTGTCCATCCATCCATCCATCTGTCCATCCATCCATCCATCCGTCCATCCGTCCATCCATCCATCCGTCCATCTGTCCATCCGTCCATCTGTCCATCCATCTGTCCATCCATCTATCCGTCTATCCGTCCATCCGTCCGTCCATCCATCCATCCGTCCATCCGTCCATCCGTCCATCCGTCCATCCGTCCATCCATCCATCCATCCATCCATCATTATCATTTATCATCTCTCTCTTTCTCTCTGCCTTTCTCTGTCTCTCTGTGTCTCTCTTTCATACACCATCATCTATCTATGCCATTCTAAAACTGACCATCTACCTCACAGAGGGACTTAGGTGGTGTACAATACGTCTTAGGCACCCATTGGACTAGAGGAGGACCTACCTCCAGTCACTCATGCTTTGACTACTTCATATGTGGGCTATTTCAATGTGTCCTACAAGAGGCTGCCTTTAAAGACTACTTGGAAGATGGGCTTTTTCCAGAATATGGTGGGAATGTACCACTGGGCATGCTCCTATGACATCTATTTTTATTTATTTATTTAGTTTGTCAAACATGTACGAGATAACAGGTGTTGTGACCTAGGCTTACTGAGTCACTACAAGACACAATTAGTCCCAAACAAACCTATTGTCAGGCTTCGGTGCTATCTTAAATAAACTTCATTCTCAAAGTCAAAGTCTCTAATGAATCATTTTTATTTAAGAAAAAATCCGACATTCCTGAACTCTGGTTGCAGCCAAACTGGCCCCTCCTTCCAACACCCTCCTCTTCCGCTCTCCAACCCCCATGTCCCATTGGCCATCATGCAGATCCATCTCTACGTCCCGGCATGTTCTTTTCACAGGAATGTGCCCCCAACCCTCTGTCACCCAGGTAACACTATCTGTTGCATGCAGAAAACTAGGTAAAAGTTCATCTCAGCAATAAATCAACGCTTCTGCTCTCTGCTTCATTTCATTCATGTCAGCGCTGGAAGAGAGCCTAATTTGGAACTCTGACACCTATTTTATTGTAAAAGCTGAGAATTACGTTCATTCCCAGCTGAGTCCCAATTAGTTGCAAAACAAGTCCTTCGGGAGAAGTCCTTCGGGATAATCAACAACCTTTATCTTCTTTGACACCCTGGCAAAGGCCTTACTTGGCAAAGCCCCACGAAGTTCAGAAACAAACAAGAGATGCTGAGTGGAAACAGAGTTAGCAATGTTGCTTTCCTGCAAAAGGCCCAAGTGACTTTGTTTCTCTTTTAAGCCTTATGGGAGGGGCCAATCATCACCTAGCCTTACTCCCGAGTCGTCCCTTTTGCTTTAGCTGCTCTTGCCTTCTGGCAGCTCTGTGCATGTGTGCACTAGAACAGGCGTAGCCTGTTCCTCTGCCTCTCTACTGTCCAACTCTGGGGGCTCCGGAGTCCGCACATCACTCCCAGATGGCCCTGGCCCCATCTCTGCCTCCGACGCAGAGCCCTCGTCGGGGCCTTCCCAAGACTCCAGGACTGGCCCATGTTCCTCCCCAGCCTCCTCACTGTCCGACTCCACTGCCAACTCCGCAGGCTGCTGGCGGACCACAACAACAGGTATAAATATAAACATGGATATGAACACAGGAAATAGGTATGAATAAATGGGGACAGTAGGACAAGGATGGTAGACATGCTGGTTCGCGTATGCACGCCCCTTACAGACCTCTTAGGAATGGGGTGAGGTCAACAGTAGACAGTTTAAGGTTAAAGTTATGGGGGTTTGGAGAAGTAACAACAGAGTCAGGTAGTGCATTCCAGGCATTGACCACTCTGTTGCTGAAGTCGTATTTTCTGCAATCAAGTTTGGAGCGGTTCACTTTCAGTTTGCCGCCCAGAGTTCCTTGGGAGTGGGGCGGCATAGAAATGCGACAATAATAAATAAATAAATAAATAAATAAATAAATAAATAAATAAATAAATAAATAAATAAATATTGTGTGCTTGTGTATTACTATGGTTTATGTTCCCAGTAAGTTTTCAAGTGTAATTGGGCTCTATAGAATATTATATATAAAGTCCTACAGGGCATAGAGCTTCACCATTGGATGGATCCCCAGTCTTTCATGAATTTTGCCTGGCCTGTATGTTTTATTTATTTAATCATTTTTACAACTAACTCTAGGCTACAAAGATATCCAATACACCTTCCTCCTCCTATTCTTTTTTTCCACCGCCACAACCCTGTGAGGGGCCCAAGGTCACCCAACTGTATTTTTTGTGGTGGAGAACCTGGAGAGAGGAATTCTATGGTCTGTGACCTGTTTTACTTATAATTTCATTTATTGGACCCAGAGCATGTCAACAAGGAATGGACAGCCGCTTTGGTCTAGTCATGCAGGGGTCTGCAAGCTTAAACACTCCAAGAGCCCTTTGGACCCGTTTCCCACAGAAAAGAAAACACCGGGAGCCACAAAACCTGGGTGGGCGTGGCCAACTCGATGTCACTCACTTCCACCAGTCACATGACACCCCCCCAACCACACCTACCCAGCTGGTCATTAGGGCAGAGAACTGGTTGTTAAAAAACACCAGAAACCACAAAACCTTTTGACATCTCTCTCTCTCCCTCCCTCCTTCCCTCCCTCCCCTCTCTCTCCCTCTTTCTTCCTCTCTCTCTCTCTCTCTGTATCTCTCTGTCTCTGCCCTGGCTACTTCTCCATCCCCTGCCATTGCCAGACAAGGAATGATTCCAATGGTGGAATCACCCGACAGGGAGCCACAGCAGAGGGCCCAAAGAGCCGCATGCGGCTCCAGAGCCGTAGGTTGCTGACACCTGGTTTAGTGGTTAAGGCACTAGGCGAGAAACCAGGAGACTGTGAGTTCTAGTCCCTTTCTTAGCCACAAAGCTGAAAAACTGCACTCCACCTAAGCCATTTTATTTCCCAATTTCCTTGCAAATGCAGTAACAAATCAGTTTCGTATTGAGTGTTTACATTTTTCAAGGGCTGAACAGGACTAAGCAAGCCTGTTATATTTCTTTCCCCTTAATATTTCAATGTGCTCACTCACTAGTACTTGGGTGAAAGGAACTAATCAGGATTGCATTAAAAGATAAGGACAACATCCCTTCAGGAAAATCTCCTGTAGAAATCTATTGAGATGAAAAGGGAAGAACAGAAAGAGACAAAGGTCCCCTTCATCTTAAATGAGAGCTTTATTTAAAGTCTCCTTTGGCTGAACCGTATCCCAAGATCTCCAGTTGAAATGGCACCTATTATAAATAAGTGAATATACATCCTTGGACTTTGCAAGAAATTATTTCCCCGCTTGTATATTACAAAACACATCTAACATCCTAAAATCAAAGAGGAACAAAATACAGTAGTGGCCAAAATTGTGGAAACCTTTTGGGGAAAGTGTATTTTTGAGGTTTGATGGCTAATAACACCACTTTTTTTATTTTTTTTTGAGTTTCAAGATAATCCTATTCTACCACTAGAATGGCCTGGGAATAGCCCAGACCTTCACCCAATTGAAAATCTATGGAGCCGACTAAAGAAACTTGTTAGTCAGAAGCGACCCGGCAATAAAACCCAGTTAATAAAAGCCATCCTTCAATCTTGGTTTCACATGATAACAGCTGAAGAACTCAAAGACTTGGTTCACTCCATGGGAAGACGTTATAAGGTCGTCATTCATGCTAAAGGTTACCCAACTAAGTATTAACTGACATGGGGATCATTTTTGTATATCTCGTTTTTTCTACACGTTTCACTTTTCTTCTTTATACTATAACTGCTATTCTAATAGCAAATCCTTCGTAAAAGTTATTGCATTACATTCTTGATTAAATTATCTTTCCATTGATATATCATTTTATGGTACTACTCCCCAAAAAAGTGGTGTTATTAGCTAGTTTTAGAAAGTACACTTTTCCCAAAAGGTCTCCACAATTTTGGCCACTAGTGTAAATGACAGAATTTGAAAATGAATAGTTTACAGGCACGTAGTTCTTGATTTACAACCACAATTAACCATAATTTTGTTGTTGTGGTTACTGACCAAGACAGTTGTTAGGTGGTTTAGGACTTGGCTTGCCATAATTGTTTAAGTGACTCACTGCAGTTATTAAATGAGTCATACGGGTTGTAATGTGAATTTGGTTTCCCCACTGAGTTTGCTTATCCAAAGGTTGGAAAAAACCTCAGGATGGTGCAGCCGTCATAAATATGAAACCACTTGCCAAGCATTTGAGTTTTCATCACGTGACCATTTGGATGCTGCAACAGTCGTAAGTGTGAAAAATGCTCATAAGTCACTTTCCCCCCCCCAGTTTCGTTGTAATAACGAAAGTCAGAAATAAGCCAGTTAAAAGAAATTAAGCTCAGCATATTTGGGGTATGAAATAAGGCAGGGAGGGGGAAACAACTTACAGTATTTTTCAGAGTATAAGAGGCACTTCCCCCCCCATAAAAGAGGGTGAAAATTTGGGTGTGTCTTATACACTGATTGTAGCCCCACCCACGAGGCCAAAAATGTGAGGTACGGAGGTGGCGATGGTCTGTGGCAATCCCTGCAACCTGGAACAGCTGATTGGGGGTATTCCAGAAGGCCGATCCCCCCGTCAATCAGCTGCTCGTGCTGAATCAGGCTGCAATAATGTGCTGAAGCTGACCTGGCTGTTTGCTATTTGCTGCAAGGACGTGTCAGAGTTTGCAGCAGCAAGCACATCCAGAAAGTACACACAAGTAACTGATTCAGCAGGATCTAATAACTTCTCTTCATATATAATATAACACATGAAGTAAATATACAATAGCAAAAGCAGGTTTCCCAACATGGTAATAAATACAAGCAAAACAAAAGCAGAGGAGAGGAGTTTCAGTTTCAGTTTTAGTTTCAGAGCAGCATGCAGCTTTAGTACAGAACACTTGAGCTAAGCCACGCCCAGGCTCCTTACTGTCTCCTTCCTTGTTGCTCACACAGCAAATACTGTTTGTTTCCAAACAGCCCTCAACTCTCTCACACACTGACAGGATGCTAGCCAGATGAATACAGATGGATGCTGGTAGGCAAAGGCAGAATATTTTTTTATTTTCTTCCCCAAAAACTAAGCTGCGTCTTATACTCTGGAGCGTCTTATAGTCTGAAAAATACAGTACCTTCAATTGTGAAGTTTTTACAGTTTTGATTTGGATATGATTAGGAAAGAGGGTACAGTTTCAACTATGTAACCCAGGAATAATAATAACATCCAATATCTTTAAGCTATTAACTTGTGAAAATAAATCTCTCTCTCTCTCTCTCTCTCTCTCTCTCTCTCTCTCTCTCTCTCTCTCTCTCTCTCTCTCTCTTGAATTAAAGTTTTCTTTTCTTTTACAACATTCTGAATGTACAGTGCATGCTAACATGTCTTTAAATAAACTTACTTTTTTTTCTCTGCTGATAATTCTGTAGGAAGTTAGCATCCACCCCCTCCTAGAAAAATGAGATATTTTAGGAAATATTAAAAGGGCAGAATATTTCCCCTAAAAGGGAGGCAGAAACTCAGCCCCCCACCTTTGTCAATGCACCATTAAGGCCTGGGCCAGTCCATTCTACACAACAGAGATCTACCTCCTTCAGGCAGAGCCATAGTAGGAATTGCCCAAAGCCCTTTTATTACATCATCACCCAGCAAGAGTCAACCAAGCCTGGGAGTCAAAAGACAACCTATAAAGTTACCTCTTTTTTACCACATGGGAGTCTGACAACCAATCAGAGCACAAGCCCAAATTCAAAGCCCAACAGAGGGTATAAATCTCTCTCTCACTCACTCATGTGCTTTTTTTTTGCCCAGGACCTCAAAACCATGTGGTCCTGTCCACCATTAAACCATCTTTTCAAGCAATCTCCGTGTTTCCAGTGGATTTCTCCCCACTTGGAACTGCCCAGATGGACATTTCCTCCAACACTTCCTTCTGGGCTGAAGCTCCAAAATGTTGCTCCTACTTCTTTTTGATGCTTCCTCAAAGATGATTCTCCTCCACCCAATTCACTGGATGACCACCTCAACTAATCCTAATTTTGTTCAAACTGGGAGGTGTAGTTAGATTGAATTACAATTTATTTCATAAAGGTACGTTCATAAGCTCTAGTTTCAAACTAAGTTGCTGGGATAAACACAAATGACATAATTTTCCCACATTTTTTTTTAAAAAAAGATTAACAAAGATGATAAAGCAGCACACTGATTTAAAACCAGAAACATTTTTGTTGGGGATTTTACCTGAAACTCATAGTAAAGAGAATGCATATTTAATTATCCATGTATTAACTGCAGCTAGAATTGTATTTGCACAAAATTGGAAAAGTGAAGAGATCCCCTACTGATGAGAAGGTGATTAAGAAAATATTAGAATGTGCAGAAATGAACAGATTAACACTTGCAGTTAAGGAGAAAGAACAAACAGAATATTATACGATATGGGAATTATTTTATCAATGGTTAGAGAATAAAAAAGGAAGTTGGCAATAAAAGAAGGAGATTAAAGAAGAGTAGAAAATATCATAAGAGAGAGATGTAAACAATATGATTGTTATTATTATGATTATTACGCTTATTAGATTCTTGTTAGAAGATACGTTAAGAGGGAAAAATGAATAGGTTTACAATGTTCAACATTACAATTGTAAGATTAGAGAATTAATATCAATGTAATGAATGCTGTTGTAAATTTTGATGGTTATTGCACAGAGATATTTGTACCCAGACAACACACTATTTAAGGGAAGATGGAATGTTTATATTTAAAATAATATATATATATTATATATTATACAGCTCAGGGTTGAACTGTAGGGTCCTTGGTGCTCTCTGAGCTTGGTTAGTTTCTTCCACATGTTTCATTATCCAACTAGACAACATTATCAATCTTAGAAAGGAGTGATTTTATTCCTTTTATATACTAATGGCTTGCCCCGTCTGTGTTGATGGACCATTCTTGATGGGCTGCTTTTTTAATGTTTTTTGTTTTTTTTTTTGCTTATCTGAGTTCATTTTTCCTTGACTGGGGTATTGTTTACTTCTTGATGGCTGGTCCAGTATTAATCTTGGTGTTAATCTCTGTTTATCTGGTCTTTATTGTTAGAAAAGAGGTGTTTGGGTCATTTGTTTCCTTTTTGCTTTTTTCATTGTGTCTTTTGAATGGTATGTAAATTTTGTTTATCTCTATGTGTCTGTTGATGGCTGATTTCTCTGAATCCAGGAATTCTCTAGCATTTTTGAAGTTGTCTAAGGTGCTGGCAGTTTTCCAGTTAAAAATATCATTATGTTTGTCCATGTGTTGTGAAATTATCACATATAAACAAAATAGAAGAAAACATGCTTTGCTGGGACACAAGTGTCCTTACTTTTTCTTTGAGTCTTTTTCAATCATGCTAACCTATAGTGTAAGATTATGTCTGAATGAGGGTCATGCAATGATTATAAGACATGCCCAGAATTGATTATTTGCAATTAACTTTTTCAGCAACTCTTGAGTGAAAGGTTTCTATTACTTCATGGGAAATCAGAATGAAAGCCCGATAAAATACACCCATCACCTACTGAAATTATTTTCTTTCAATGCCTCATCATTTGATAAAAATATATAGCAATTTTTTCAGCTCCTTTGCCCCTGAGAATGAAGGCTTCATTTAATTCCTCATGATGGAGAAAGATAGGAGAAAAAAATAATGTTTCTTTTTTTCTCATCATACAGCTCATTGGAAGACATTAGTTAGCTGAATTGCATATTCTTTAATGAACTCCAAGAAATGCAAAAATTTGAGAAATCTTCATTACCATTTGCATACTTGAGTAAAAATGGGGGACGGAGAATACCCAAGATGGGTGAGATAGCTGAGCTGGGGAGGGGGGGGATTTTTTTTCTGAAAATGAAATTGGAGCAGGAGGTGGAAGGGGGGAGAGAAGGGGGAGGTGGACGAGAAGGAGGAAGGGGAGGAAGGAGAGGAGGAGGAGGAGGAGAAGTCTGATGTTTATCATATCTCCAGGGTATACTGGTCCATGCTCAGCATCACAAGATAAAATAGAAAGGATAAGGAGGAGGAGGAGGAGGAGGAGGAGGAGGAGGAGGAGGAGGAAGAGGAGGAGGAGGAGGAGGAAGAAGAAGAAGAAGAAGAAGAAGAAGAAGAAGAAGAGGAGGAGGAGGAGGAGGAGGAGGAGGAGGAGGAGGAGGAGGAGGAGGAGAAGTCTGATGTTTATCATATCTCCAGGGTATACTGGTCCATGCTCAGCATCACAAGATAAAATAGAAAGGATAAGGAGGATGAGGATGAGGATGAGGAGGAGGAGGAGGAGGAGGAGAGGGAGGAGGAGGAGGAGGAGAAGAAGAAGAAGAAGAAGAAGAAGAAGAAGAAGAAGAAGAAGAGAGGAGGAGGAGGAGGAGGAGGAGAGGAGGAGGAGGAGGAGGAGGAGGAGGAGGAGGAGGAGGAGGAAGAGGAGGAGGAGGAGGAGGGGGGGAAGGAGAAGAAGAAGAAGAAGAAGAAGAAGAAGAAGAAGAAGAAGAAGAGAAGAAGAAGAGGAGGAGGAGGAGGAGGAGGAGGAGGGGGGGGGGGGGGGGAGGAGGAGGAGGAGGAGGAGAAGAAGAGGAGGAAAGGAAGAGGCCAGAAGCTTTCTTTTTTATTTCTAGACTGTAGAATTACAAAAAGACCAGTGTTGCCAAGAACAAATGAACTGTCTGACTGTTTCGGCAAACGATAATGAAGTGCAAAAAAAAAAAAAAAAAAAAAAAAAACCAACAACCCACCTCTTATTTCCTGGCAGAAATGCTTATTCCACATTCCCCAGCAAAAATGCTGCTCATTGAGGTCTACAAGAAGAAATGGAAAATGAAGAAGAAGGAAAAAAAAGAAGA
>NW_026844029.1:1604614-1622118 GCF_029531705.1 Pantherophis guttatus | reverse complement strand
CCATTAAATCTATTTTATTTCTTGGAAAGTTTACCTTGTTCTTTGTCGACGAGCCATTTGACCAAGAGACATTCTATTCAAAAGTGGGTTACTCTACTAGATGGTTCAGATGAAGGAAGCCATCCTATACTCAACCTATATAGATTTTGATTGCATTTAATAGAGCAGGTATCACATATACAGGGGATAGCTGGAAGAGGATGGGCCCAAGAAGAGAATGATTAACCGCTCAAAGTTTAGCAGCATTAAATCCTATGACAACTGGAATTCATACTCTGGAAACCTTCTTCCTTGAGCAAGGGGACAGGATGCTATCCATCTATCTATCTATCTATCTATCTATCTATCTATCTATCTATCTAGCTAGCTATCTAGCTATCTAGCTATCTAGCTATCTAGCTATCTAGCTATCTAGCTATCTCTATCTCTAGCTATCTCTATCATCTATCTATCTATCTATCTATCTATCTATCTATATCTATCTATCTATCTATCTCTATCTCTATCATCTATCTATCTCTATCTATCTATCTATCTATCTCTATCTAGTTATCTATCTAGCTATCTATCTTGCTATCTATCATCTAACTATATCTATCTATCTATCTATCTATCTCTCTATCTATCTATCTATCTATCTATCTATCTATCTCTGTCTATCTATCTATCATCTGTCTGTCTGTCTATCTATCTATCTATCTATCTATCTATCTATCTATCTTATCTATCATCTATCTATCACCAGGCCTTTTAACACTTCAAAGATAGATAGATAGATAGATAGATAGATAGATAGATAGATAGATGTAGGTAGGTAGGTAGGTAGGTAGGTAGGTAGGTAGGTAGGTAGATAGATGGATGATGGATGATGGATGATGGATGATGGATGGATGGATGTTTTTTTTATGTCTGGGAAGTGTGTTCTTCTTTGCTTCCTACTATACATGCCCTGAAAATCTGTGCTGATTATCTTTATTTATCATTTTTTGCACTGGGATTTTCAAGGTTATATGAGAAGTGTGTTATTAAACTAAAAAAAAAAGGAAAGCCAACACGTTTTGACATTAATCACACCAATTATGCAGTCCCTTTAATTAAGAGACAATTATTTATCATGACACCACAATTAAATTTGTCAGGTTTTTTTTTTAAAAAAAAAAAAACACAAAACACACCATAGCAATGGATATAGTTTTCTGCAAACCAACATTAATTGGGGCTCTAAAATTTCAGTTTTTATCAGAAAACAAGCAAGGAAACAAAAAGAATTGTATTGTGGGAAGAGAGGGCAAAAATCACAGGAGTATTGCTTTATCCTGATACAAACTCTGGCATCGTTGCTATGATGTGTGGTAGATGGTGTGAGGCTATTTTAATCATTTTGATGGAAGCTGTACATTCTGCAGAAAAGGGGAGGGAGGAAGGAAGGAAGGGAGGAAGGAAGGGAAGGAAGTGTGGAAAGCCCCCCCCTCCCAGAAGAATGAAAAAATGTGTTTTAAAAGACATAAAACAGTCCCCAAGTCTTTCTTAATAGCCCCAGCAGAACTGGGCCAGCCTATCTAGAAGTCAAAAGACCTTCAGCTCCAGGGTAATGGGATTAAGACATGGCCCTTCAGGACATAATAGGACCACTAAGCAGAAGACCCAGATCTCACCACATTGCACAATCTCCTAAGGACATTACATCAGCCGTCAACTAATCTTAACTCAGATAAACATGACCCCATAGGAATCTGACAACAGCCAATAGAATACAGGTTCTTGCACAGGAACAGGAAGCTCAAGTGCAAAGCCCAAGAGAAGATATAAAAACCCCTCACTCTCAACTCCATGTCGTCAGCTACCCAGAATCACATGTGCTTGGTGGTTGTGCCACATCATTAAACCCTCTTTTCAATCAGTGTCTTCCAGTGTCTTCCTCCCATCTTGGAACTGAACCAGTTGGATATTTCTTCCAGCAGAAGGAAGGAAGGCTACAGAAGTGAATAACAAAGGAAGGAATGGTTAGTTTGGGTGATTTGTGTGAGGATATGGCGATCAGGGACACGGTGGCTCAGTGACTGAGACGCCGAGCTTGTCGATCGAAAGGTTGGCAGTTCAGTGGTTCGAATCCCCAGTGCTGTGTAATGGGGTGAGCTCCCCTTACTTGTCCCAGCTTCTGCCAACCTAGCAGTTCGAAAGCACGTAAAAAATGCAAGTAGAAAAATAGGGACCATCTTTGGCGGGAAGGTAACAGTGTTCCATGCACCTTCGGCATTTAGTCATGCCGGCCACATGACCCTGGAGACATCTTCGGACAGCGCTGGCTCTTCGGCTTTGAAACGGAGATGAGAACCACCCCCTAGAGTCAGGAACGACTAGCACATATGTGCGAGAGGAACCTTTACCTTTTAGGGTGATCAGGAAGAAAAATTAAATTATAAACCAAAAAGCAAAGAGGTTTTCCACCATAGGATTAACAGGTAAATGCAAGTCCATGCACAGGTGTTCCTGTCACTCTTACTTTTTGTCATCCTATGAAGGAGCTACAGTTTGAAAGACCAATCAAGTGATCTCCATTTGATGCCTTTGTCCAACCACTTGCGCACAAAAAATAGTAGTTGTCAAAGGCTGGCCATTTTTTTTTTTAAGGTATTGTGTGATTTTCACAGCATCCTGACTAATTTTCTTACTTCCCTCTCCCTGAAATGAGTTTCTCAAAATCCCCATTGTTGCCCTGATTGAAATAAAAGCATATACTCATTTAGTGCATTCAGTTTAGTTAGAAGGACTCCGCTTATAGCAGAGAAGGCTGAATCTGGAGAAAAAGAGAAATTGTTGCATATCTGGGAACCAATGGCGCATTACTGCCAGTAGATAACTAGTGTTAAATTTGTACACACCGTGGGCACATATCTCGTATTTTACACCTGGTCTTGATAGATCTTGCTCAAAGCTTCTAATAGCTAATTTTATCAGCAGGTCTGGGGTCTATGAATGGAAATGGAACAGATCAAGTAACTAATCTGATTGTATTGTTGTTGCTATGAAGGATTGGGCTGGGTTTATTAGCAGTTGTATTGTCAGAATATTCATCAACTGGGATAGACATGGCAACAGGTCAGCCATTGGGGATTGGCTGGAATAGGACATGGTAACAAGGTCAGCCAATGTATAGGCATAGCAACCGGGTCAGCCAATGAGGGCTGTTTGGGAGCTGAGAAAGCTTGGAGCCTGGGCGTGTCTTAGTTTAACTTCTGTGCAGGAAGCTGCAAAGTCTAGTCTGCTGCTGGAACTAAAAAACTGATCTCTACTCTCTACCATGTTGGAAGAATCTGCTGTTGGTATTGTACATTTACTTCATGTGTTATTATGTATATAAAGAAGTTAATGGATCCTGCTAAATCAGTTTGCCTGTGTGTGCTTTCTGGATTTGATTTCCGGCAACAAACTTTGACATGTATTATATGATGGATTTATTTTTTTTTAAAAATTGTAAGCTGCTTGGAGTCACCTATGTATGAGTTGGGCAGGTAGATCTTTCTTTCTTTCTTTCTTTCTTTCTTTCTTTCTTTCTTTCTTTCTTTCTTCCTTTCTTCCTTCCTTCCTTCCTTCCTCCCTCCCTCCCTTTCTTCCTCCCTCCTCCCTTCTTTCCTTCCTTCCCTCCTTCCTTCCTTTCTTTCTCCAGGGCTTTTAACACATAGATAGATGGAATGGTGGGTGGGTGGATAGATAGATAGGTAGATAGGTAGATAGGTAGATAGATAACTATATAGGTATATGGATACTATGAATAAAGGTTTACTTATTCTTGTTTTAAGAATTACTAGCCTCCTGGAAATTAGATAATCAATCACAGATTACTCTGTGAAAAAGCAACCTCACTATATTATACTTTTCAAAAAATGCTCAGAGATCAATAGTATCAAGAAATATTTTGAATGTCTACTTAGGTTTTTCATCAGTGAAGAGGATTTTGAGTTGGGCAGGTATATTAATTTGTTTAGTAAAGAATAAATGAATAACTACATGTGGTCCCTGTATCATTTTTTCCCCCACATTCCTTTTAAGCTATGAGGTGTGCAATTAGAAATCTGTTCTCACCTGGCATTTGTAGATCAAATGCAAACTCCATGTTATTTTATTTTATTGTCACCATCACTATATGGTGATATATGGATATATAACATGATAGCAATATTCCAGTATTTGAGGGATTGCCACAAAGAAGAGAGGTGAGGCGCTCTCCTCCCGAGTCGTCAAGTCAGCCTGCACTGTTCTTGCCTTCTCTCCACTCTCCATGCTCAGGGATCAGGAGGGGGCTGTCCTTGCTCATTGCCTGAGCTCCGTCACTCTCATTTCCACTGCCTGCCCTCTCTCAGTCATCCTGCCCCTGTTCCTCCCTGCTGGCAAATCATCCTGCCCTCACAACCTCCGTAGGCCCCAGCTCTGGCTTATCCTCCTCCACAGATTCAGGCTCCGACGGGGTCATGACAGCAGGACTTGAACTCATGGTTTCTTGCTTTCCAGCCTAGTGCCTCAATTATTAGACCGAATTGCCTCTGTTAGGTATTGTTGATATCACCACAGTATAAAAAGATTGCGGGGGGGGGGGGGAGGATGTAATTGCTGCTGTGTAAACACAAAGTCCATAAGTCCTAGAATATATCATTTATTATTGTTGGTGTGCATGAAAGCTTAGACAGGCTGACAGGAAAAGAATATCCAGGCAGCCATCAAATATCTGTTGGGATATCTAGGGATCAAGCATTAACACAGACAAAGTAGATGGCATTTATGTGTAAATCTAGTTTAAAAGAAATATGATGTTTGGGCCACAGGGTTGGAAATATTCCAGCTGCTTAGGTTGCAGTCCCACAAACATTTGAAAGAAAGTCTTTTGATATCAGGGAGATTTATTTATTTTTTTTGTGTGTAAATTGGTTGTTGGCTTCTCTGGGAATACTGAGGTTGAAAATGAATTGGTATCATGGCTGAGGATTTAAAAAAACAAAACAAAAAGCCACAGCCTAATTTTAGCCGATTAATATTTACAATCAATTTTAATACCCTACACAAAAGACAGAAGGACAGAGTTATAGCGGTATCTATATCCGTACATATAATTTGAACGACTCTATTTATATTGTTAAATTAGCAGTTGGAAATATGCCCTATTTTCCCTTGCAGTACACGAAAAGCATATTGCTTAACAGTGGGAAGCCTTACATTACCAAATATGGAAGAATTGTGTTATGTGAAACATATTTTTTTGTTGGTCTTGTTTTGTTGGGTAAGGTTTTTTTTTTTCTTTCCGATCTCTTTTGGATTTCTGCTGTGTACTGAAGCAATAACTGAAGCTATTTTAGGATTGCCATCTCTCTTTTTTTTTGCAGCCTAGGTCTAGTAGTCCTATCTTCCCAGAAAGAAAGGACTCAACACATCGTAATTTATTATTTGTTATTTTGTCGTATCGGTAGAATGTATTGTACATTAGCAAGTTTGAAACAGCAGAATAACAGCGTTCAAGGGAACTTGGAGGTCTTCTAGTCCAACCCCCTGCTTAGGCAGGAAACCCTAATATCAAGGTCACTTCTTAAACACTTCCAATGTTGGAGCAGCCACACTGATTAATTGTTCTGTCAGGAAATTTCTCCTGTTTTTCTAGGTTGCTTCTCTCCTTGATGAGTTTCCATCCATTGCTTCTTGTCCTGCCTTCAGGTGCTTTGGAGAATAGCTTGACTCCCTCTTCTTTGGGGGCAGCCCCTGAGATATTGGAACACTTCTATCATGTCTCCCCTAGTCCTTCTTTTCATTAAACTAGACATACCCAATTCCAGCAATCGTTCTTTTTATATGTTTTAATTTCAGGCCCCTAAACATTTTTGTTGCTCTTCTCTGCACCATTTCTAGAGTTTCAGCATCTTTTTTATATTGTGGTGACCAAAACTGAATGCAATATTCCAAGTGTGATTTTTGCCAAAGCTTCCTGAAGTCCTGTCTGCCTTAATGTTTCAAGGAAGGATACTTGGCATTCATCAGTCTACAGATAATGCTTTCTTTTAAGAAGTTCTTCCTCCTCTCCTCTCCTCTCCTCTCCCTCTCCTCTCCCCTCCCCTCCCCTCTCCTCTTCTTTCCTCTCCTTTCCTCCATTCCTCTCTCCTCTCCTCTCCTCCATTCTCCATTCTTCTCTCCTCCATTCTCCTCTCCTCCATTCCTCTCCCCCCCCCCCCCCTCCCCCTCCTCTCCTCCATTCTCTTCTCCTCCATTCCTCTCCTCTCCTCTCTTCTCCATTCCTTTCTCCACTCCTTTCCTCTCCTCTCCCTCCTCTTCCACCCTCCCCCTCCCCCTCCCCTCCCCCCCTCCTCTTTTCATTTAGGATTAACTTTTGTAACTTTTTTATTTTTATTTATTTATTAAATTTATTTGCTGGCCATCTCACTGCAAGGAGACTCTTGACGTAGCTCTTGCTATGTCGGTACCGTGTTTCTCAGAAAATAAGACCAAGTCTTATTTTCTTTACACTTGAAAATAAACACTTGGGCTTATTTTAGAAGTGGTCTTACTTTTTTTGAGGCCAGACTCGGTGAGCTGGATGCACCGTGGATGCACCGGTGCCTCCATTCCCAAACCTTCAGCATTCGGAATGGAGGCTTTTTTGGTGAACGGGAGGAAAATGGGGAGGGGGAATTATCCTGCCTGCCATCCTTCCCTCAGTCTGTGCTGAGCTTGAGGAATGGATGACAGGCAGTGAAAATTCCCCCTCCCCATTTTCCTCCCATTCATCAAAAAGCCTCCCGCGAGCCTCCCAAAAAGAGGGAAAAAGCAAAGCAGCTAGCCGCAGAGCTGCCGGCTTCGGGGAAATGCCCCAACAAGCAGAAGCGCTGCACCCAGAATGAGAAGGGCAAAAGCTGTATTTGCACTGCCCCAAGGGGCTAGCGGGATAGTTGCCCCTCCTCCCGTGCACGCACGACCACTAATGCTGGCCACACCCATCCTCCCAGTCTTATTTTTGGGGTAGGGGTGATATTAGTCCAGCCCTGAAAAAAATAGGGTTCGGCTTATTATTGGGGTGGGTCGTGTTTTCGGTATGTCTGGTAAGTATGGTGCAAATATTGCAGCTGTGGACTGGCCCTGTCAGTTAATTGCTTAGCCCAATAAAGTCAAGTTTAACCATTATGTCCTGCTCCCAGTTTTACTCAAGCTGTATAGGATATAACAAATCCCCAGAGTTTTCAATGTAAATCTTTTTCAATAAGATGCCTGTAACTTACATACCCTCTCCTTTTCTTTTTCTCTATAACTAAATCAAGTAATCTACCTGAATGAATGGATTCTTTATTGCTGCCAAGGCTAGCAAATTAGAAGAGCGTACAAAACAAAAACGGCTAGAAAATAATACAGCGCACGATGAAATAAACAATAACAGACAAAGTCAATAGGAGGTTACTTGCTACAGGGCAGAGAGAGAAAGGGACAAATTCCGACTTCTGCTGGTGTCTTCCCAGCAGAATTGTACCTGTTACTTGCATTCTACATTTTGCTTCATTATAGACAGTAACGGGTCACCTGCCACAAATAAACCCAAGGGAAATAATTCATCTGGGCGCTGATATGTATTGCATTCTGTAGAATTTCTACAGAACGGTCTACCAGAGCCTGCCAAATTATTTCAACTGCCCTCAGAATGCAAGGGGAGGTAGCCAGTGATGGGATTCAGCCGGTTCGGGCCGGTTCGGGTAAACCGGTTATTAAATTGTTGGCTGGCTCCTCCCCTCCCCGCCCCTTCCAAGAGTCCCCACATGCCCCGTTTTGTCTCCCAGGTAAATGCAGAGAGGCCTACTAGGCCCAAAATGGAGTACGGGGGTTGGGCCTGCAGCATGCCCCCCCGGTGGCCCATTTTTGCTCCCAGGAGGCTGCAAGGAGGCCTACTAGGCCCAAAATGGGGCACAGAGGGTTGCAGCATGTCCCCCACACAGCCCGCTTTTGCTCCCTGGAGGCTGTAGGGAGGCCTACTAGGCCGAAAACAGGGTGCCGCACGGTCCCCGCAGCCCATTTTTGCTCCCAGGAGGCTGTAGGGAGGCCTACTAGGCCCAAAATGGGGCACAGGGGGCAGCCCCCCCCCCCCGTGGCCCATTTTTGCTCCCAGGGGGTTGCAGGAGGCCAATTGCTGCCTGTTACACCCTGTGACCATGCCCACCATGACCATGCCCACCCAGCCAGTCATTAGGGGAGAGAACCGGTTGTTAAATTATTTGAATCCCACCACTGGAGGTAGCATATGACCCACTCCACACTGCCAGTGGGAAATGGTGCTCCACATTTTGTCATACCTTAAAGATTTAAACTGGAATTAGGTAGGTTAAACATTGAATTGGATAAAAATGAAAATGGAAAATAGGATGATAAGGAGGACAAAAAGGATGATGGACCTAAGTAGCAATAGCATTTAGATTTATAGACCACTTTACAGTACTTTACAGCCCTCTCTAAGCAGTTTACAGAGTCAGCATATTGCCCTCAACAATCTGGGTCCTCATTTTACCCACCTCGGAAGGATGGAAGGCTTAGTCAACCTTGAGCCAGTGAGGATCAAACTGCTGGCAGTCAGTAAAATTAGCCTGCAATACTACATTCTAAACACTGGGAGGGAGGGAGGGAGGGAGGGAGGATGGAAGGGCAATAGCCATAGACTTATATACCGCTGTACAGTGCTTTTACAGCCCTCTCTAAGCAGTTTACCAAGTCAGTATATTGCCCCAGGAGTGGGTTCTACTTACCTTTACTATCGGTTCGCAATGGGGCTGCGCACGCAGAAGCGTTCTGATGACATCGGGGTTGATGGGCAGAGCCTCCCTCCGGTTTTACTACTGGTTCTAGAGAACCGGTCTGAACCAGGGGCAACTCACCACTGTATTGTCCCCAACAATCTGGGTCCTCATTTTACCAACTTCAGAAAGATGGAAGTCAACCTTGAGTCCACCAGAATCAAACTCCTGCAATACCGCATTCTAACCACTGTGCCAGCACATCTCTAAATGATTACCTTCTTACGCACTTTATTATCTTCTGCCTATAATATGGGAATCTCTCCAGTGTGACAGCTGACACTTGGGAACAAATAGATAAGGCTTTAAGGAATTTAGGGGAGGGTCAGTCCTAGTCCTTTTGAGACAATGAAGGGAGAGTGCTCAGATTTGTGATTTCTGACAAATTTCTGACAAAGAAAGAAGAGAATAATCTTGTAAGAAGTTGCGATTCAAGGACCAAATAATTATGCTGGTTTTATTACATTCCCTGCTTTGGAAGAGTCATGTACAGATCAAACTCAGGCAGCAAAATATCTCACATCAGTCTTACAAGAGCAATTGCTAAGTAGAATATGCCTCTTACAGACACCCAGTATCTCCAGATTCCTTTTTTTAAAAAAAAAAAAATTAGGAGACTATTGTGATGAACATTGCATTTTCATGACCATCATTAATCCCCTTCCCTCCACAAGCCAGAATTTAAAGCAAGGATTGTTGATCACTGCTTGATTAGCCAGAATTTCACTCAACAGCTAATTATACTCCGGTTGTTCTACCGCATGCATTCAATTTTGCCTTTGTAAGAAATCATCCTAGTTGAAATATAAATAGCATCTGTTTCTAATCTCTTTAATGCTGGATTATCAGCCTCTGGTTACTCATTGACATCTAAGCAGTTTGGGGATCCTGAGTTGAAATGGCAGTACCAGTCAGACAAGTTTCAATTAAAAAGAGGGGTAGAATTAAGATCATGTGAAATGTTAACATCAGTTTTATTTTTTTAAAATATCTTTATTTACATTTTCCATTAAAAACAAACAAAAAATAACAACACACCGTATCAAACAAAAAATAACAACACACCATATAAATAACATACAACACAAAAAACATCACAAATAACAAACAAGTGGTAGGTGCAGCTAGCACCTTAACAACTAACTATTCAATATATTATTACAATCTAGGGGAGATAGAACAACTTATATCTCTTTATATATCAATTAGGTCTAACCGACCTCACTTTCCTTGTATAATATAGTTTTCTCCATAACAACCTTTCCTCTTTTGGTTTGGGTTATGATTTTCTCTTCTCTAGCCAAGTATATAATTTTTCCCAGGATAAACATGTTTGTGTTTGGTCTCTCTCTTTTAATTTCTTAGTCAATTTATCTGCTTCTGCACAGTCCAAAAACTTTTTTATAATTGCTGTTAACATCAGTTTATAATTCCAGGTGTAAGACCACACTTGGAATATGGCATCCAGTTTTGGTTGCCAGGAAATAAAAAAAAAATGTTGAGACTCTAGAACAAGGGTTTCAAACTCGATTTCATTGATGGTTGTGTTTGACCTAAGGGGGACGGGGTGGGTGTCGCCGTCATTGGCCAGCTCAATGTCACTTGTGTCGGGGGCGCCTGTGGCAGCCCAAACGCTCTGCCAGCAAAAACGAAGCTTGGAAGGACTATGTGTGGCTCTCTTGAGCTCTGTTTTTGCTGGCAGAGGGCTGCAGGAAGCCATCACAGCCAAAAATGGAGCCCGGGTGGGCCTTCCGCAGCCCTCCCAAGCTCCATTTTCACTAGCAGAGGGACCACGAGCCGGTCCTTCACTGTTTCCAGGGTGGCCCCATGGGCCAGATCTAAGAACCCCATGGGCCAAATCTGGCCGTCAGTCTTGAGTTTGACACCCCTGCTTTAGAATGAGTGCATACAACAGCAACAAAGGACTGGAGGCTAAAACATGCAAAGAACAGTTGCAGGAAATGGGGATGTCTAGTTTAATGAAAAGAAGGACTAGAGGAGGCTTGCAGTGTTCCAATATCTCAGGGGCTGCCACAAAGAAAAGAGGGTCAACCTATTCTTCAAGGAAACTGAAGGCAAGAAACAATGAATGAAAACTAATCAAGGAGAGAACCAACTAAAACTACATTGAGAACAACTGAGAACAATTGATCAGTGGAACCACTTGCCTCCAGAAGTTGTGGTGCTCCAACACTGGACGTTTTTAAGAAGAGATTGGACAGTCATATGTCTCAAATGATATAGGATTGCCTGCTCGAGCAAGGGTTTGGAATAGAGGCCCTTCCAACTCTGTTTTTCTATTAGTTGCTCATCATGAGTCAGTAGTATGGATTTCCACAGTTCTAATATTTTGAAGATAAACAACCTTACTCCTGCATATGAGCAATGTCTCCAGTATTAGCATTAGGAACATCAAACAACCCCCTTCCCTTATGTCCCCCAGGTTGTCTGTATGGATCTCTAAAATTGTAGAATATGTTTTTAGTGGGGACATCTTTCCTCTCCTGCAATCAAATGCTTTTCCTTTATAGTAAAATGTTGACAACCGGACAGCCTAAAAAAGGTAAAGGTAAAGGTAAAGGTTCCCCTTGCTCATATGTGCTAGTTGTTCCCGACTCTAGGGGGCGGTGCTCATCTCTGTTTCAAAGCCAAAGAGCCAGCGCTGTCCAAAGACGTCTCTGTAGTCATGTGGCCAGCATGACTCAACGCCAAAGGCACGCAGAACACTGTTACCTTCCCACCAAAGGGCCAACCTAGTCCATGGATTCATCCAGCCAGCGAAATCTAAAGTGGCAGCCCCGGTCTTCTTTAAGGAAAAGGACGGGTCAATGAGGCTGTGTGTGGATTTTAGGGAAATTAATGCCGTATGCATGGAGAACACCTACCTATTCCCCCTTATGAAGCACATGTTGTTTTTGAAAAAAGTTTTTTATTTTTATTTTTCATCAACATGTTTAAATGTACAGTCTTTTATCCATCCTTATCCATTGTTCGTTCATCTTCTTCTTTAACTTCCATTAGGTAATTAATTAATTATTTGTTTGGGTCTGCTCTTTTACTATTTCCTTCTTTTGTTTTACTACAACCTTTCTTTTTTCCTTTCCCTATTTTCTCCTCCTTTCTTTCTTCTTTCCTCATTCCTCCTCTCCTTTCCTTTCCTACTTCCTTTCCTCTTTCCCCTCTCCTCTCTTCTTCCTCCCCTTCTTACCCTCTCTCCTGCTCTTCTTTCCCCTTTCTTCTTCCTCTCCTTTTCCCATTCTTCTTTTCTCTTCTTCTCACCTCCCAACTCCCCTACTTTCCCCTCTCTACTCCTCCCCTCTTTTCCATTCCTTTGTTGTTTCCTTTTTTAATTCAGTCTGAGATGGTATTCGAGCAGACCCGATTTCTATTTACATACTGTATGTCTTCATTTCCAATTTCATTTTTTACTTTACTATTATTCCTCTAGGATTCCTGTACATTTTTAAATCAATCCATGTATCATCTGAGTATAATATTAGTGCTATCATCTTCAATGTTTACCATTATTTCTTAAAATATATATTTATCTTTCCTTTTCATTTAATTTTAATATACTACAACATATTCATCTCAAAGTTCTTGTCTTTATCCTGTTTATTATCTATACGCACTTTCTATCCATTGATAAAATTTCCCCCAAATGTTGTAATACTCCGATTTTGTTTTCCCTTTAATTGCCAATGTCAACCTATTCATTTCTGCACATTCCAATATTTTCTTAATTACCTCTCCTTTTGTAGGGATTTTTTCTATTTTCCACTTTTGTGCAAATATCATTCTTGCTGCCGTTATGATATGTATTATTAAATATATATGTTCTTTACTATACTTTTCTGAAAAAATACCCAACAGAAACATTTCTGGTTTTAAATCAATATGTTGCTGTATCATCTTCTCTAGCCATATTCTAAGTCTTGCCCAATATTTTCTCGCTTCTGGATATGTCCACCACATATGATAATATGATCCCGGTATCTGATGACATTTCCAACATTTAGCTGATTTATCTTTGAACATTTTTGCCAAGCTCTCTGGTGACATGTGCCATCTATAAAACATTTTATACACATTCTCTTTGTATGCTGTGGCCATTGTTAATTTATAATTTCTTTCCCATAGTTGTTGCCATTTATCTAGCTCAATCGTACAGCCAGAATTTTTTTGCCCATGCTATCATTGTTCCTTTCACTTGTTCTTCTTCCAACTTCACTTCCAATAAGTAATCATACAGTCTTCTGATAATTTTTTCCTCAGTTCCTGTGGGTATCTCATCCAATGTCGTCATTTCCAAATAAAAACCATATAATTTTGCATCTTTCCCATATCTCGCTTGTATTTGCAGTTGAGTATACCACTCCATTTCAATCCCTAGTTCCTCTAATTCTTGTTTTGTTTTCAGTTCCCCTGTTGCTGATAAGATATCTTTATATCTTATAATATTTCTCATATTCATAAGAAAAAAAAATGAAGGACATGTTGGCCCACTTGGCAAAGGGGAAGGTGTTCACCAAATTGGACCTACAAGAGGCGTATGAATCAAAGAAGGAGACAAGTGGAAAACTGCCTTCAACTGTCCCCTCAGTAGCTTTCAGTTCAGCTTTCTACAAGTTTCTACAAGTAGAAAATGCAAGTTTTCTACTTGCATTTTTTAACGTGCTTTCGAACTGCTAAGTTGGCAGGAGCTGGGACAAGTAACGGGAGCTCACCCCGTTATGCGGCACTAGGGATTCGAACCGCTGAACTGCCAACCTTTCAATCGACAGGCTCAGTGTCTTAGCCACTGAGTCACCGCATCCCCTAAAAAAGATATGAAACATCTGATTCGGAGATGAAGCACAGAAGAAAATAAAACCAAGATTCATAGACATGTCATCACAACAGTCCATGGTAGCAAGTCATCCTTTTTATCCACAACAGATTCCTGGTGAAAATTCTTCATGAAGTTGTCTCAAGAGAGAAGCCAGCTATGAACAGGAACATAAATGTTGAAAAATTATTTAACGACTTCAGCCTTATTTGCAGAAAACTTTTCCTTGAGGGAGATGAAACTTTAAAGGAACTTCAAGAAGAAACATTTTGATTTTCATCATGAGCTGCATTGATCAGAGTAGGAGAGGGGAGGGAAGTACTTTAAAACGATTGTAATAAATAACAAGGCATTCATTATTCATCCACTTTTGATTTAACAAATAGTTTGAGCAATAAATACATTCTCCATCTAATGAAAATTGGTATAATAATTCATAAATAGCAAAGTAGGTTACTTAAACATTCAGAGCTATGCTTCTAGAAATACATTAGGTGTTCTCATTTTTAATCCAACTCCGTATCAGAAGTTGTGACATATGAAAAATAATAGAGCAAAACCACCAAGCTCTTGATGACAAAATCTACTTTTTTAAAAAACATTAACTGCTCTTCTAACATTAACTATAACTTGGCAAAAAAATATCTATTTGAGATTGACAGCGCGAGCCAGTAAACGCATAGTCAAAGATAATTGTCTTGGATTCAATGTGATTTTGTTTTGATTCTTTGACTGATTGATTGAAGTTTTCTCCATTTCTTGCCAAATCAGCTGAAAGATATCAAATAAATTCTGCTAGCTATAATTATCAAGATATATATATATATACACACACATACACACACACACACACACATACATACATATATATAGCTAGGATCAGAGAAGAAAACTACTAATCTTGTAGAGTTGAATTCCAGAAATCCAAAACTATTAGCTAAAAACACAAATAGGCAATGACTTATACTCTGACCATATAGAATATTTATAGATGTTGATAAGGTGCGCCTACATTAGAAGAATAGAGTTTGAAAGGGATCTCAGAGGTCTTCTAGTCTAACCCTCTGCTCGAGTGGGAGGCCCTGTACCATTTCAGACAAATGGTTGTCCAGTCTCTTTTTGAAAGCCTCTAGTGATGGAGCACCCACAACTTCTGAAGGCAACTTCTGTTCCATTGGTTGATGGCTCTCATTGTTAAGAAATCACTCCTTAGTTCTAGGTTGGTTCTCTCCTTGGTTAGTCTCCAACCATTGTCTCTTGTCTTGCCTTTTGGGGCTTTGGAAGCCAGTTTGACCTCTTCGTCTTTGTAAGAGCCCTTCAAATATTGAAACAGTGCTGTTATATCATCCCTAGTCCTTCTTTTCATGAGGTTCTAAAGATGTTCTCAGTACTTGGTGCCAAATATGGCTGATCTCATTACTCTGGACAACGGCATTGCAGTGGCTTTTTAGGCACGTTCCAGACCTCCGGTAGTTTTCGGCGCAAAAAGCCTCCAGCCAGCCATCACTGCTGGCTCAGTTCCGTCTGGCAGAGAGGTAGTGGCTTGGACGCTTCTTGCAGTCGCACTGAAAAAGGAAGCTTGCCTTCGTCTCTGCCACCAGCTGCCGCGGAAGGAAGGTAAGCCCAAAGAAAGAGGCGATCATGGGGGAGGAAGCTGGGCTAGGGCCAGGGCCTCTGAAAAAGGGGGAACAGAGCAACATATGCAACTGGCTAAGGGAAAGCAGACAGCATGCAGGAAAAGGCCTTTGATAGTCGGCCAAACAATGTCGACTGGCGGCCCCTAGGGGGAGAGCCTTCTCTGTGGGGGCACCTACGATCTGGAACGAGCTCCCCCCAGAGATACAGAGGATCCCGGATCTGCGCACCTTCCGTCGCACGCTTAAGACTTTTTTATTTCATCAAGCTGGCCTGGCCTAAATCTTCTCCCCTTTTTAAATGTAAATTTTAATTTGTTTTTAAATTATGGGGTATTTTAAATTCAGCCAAATTATTTAATTCGTTTTTATTCTATTTTAAATTTTTGTATTTATGTGTTTTATCCTGTGGCTGTTCACCGCCCTGAGTCCTTCGGGAGTAGGGCGGTATAGAAATGTAAATAAATAAATAAATAAATAAATAAATAAATAAATAAATAAATAAACAAATAAACAAACAAACAAACAAACAAACAAACAAACAAACAAATAAATAAATAAATAAATAAATAAATAAATAAATAAATAAATAAAGCCTGGGTAGAAAATAGGTAGAAATAAAGGCTGCAATAGCTGTAAATTCAAATTTTTGTCCTACCGGGTTCTGTGAGCATGGCTTGGTGATGGGGTGTCATGTGACTGAGTGGGTGTGGCCATGAGCATTGTCAAGTTGACCACGTCCACTCAGTCACATGACCCCCTACCAGGCCACGCCTACCAAACCACGCCCACAGAACCGATAGTGGGAAAATTTGAATCCCACCGCTGAACTCAGGAGGAGGAAAGAGTATTAAGTACATTTGCTGCCTTGAGTTACTTATAAAAGTAATAAAAGCAGGATAAAATATATGGATAAATCTGGTAGGGTTGTAAGTCTTACAGAGTTGATTGGTGATTGGAACAGCATGAAAGGTAAGGTAAGGCAAGGTATTCATAAATACAATCTTTTATTATTATTTTGGTATCCCAATGTTTTGAATATTCCTTTGAGCAGGACATATTTCTCCATCTCCCCTCTCCCTCTCCCTCTCCCTCTCCCTCTCCCTCTCTTCCCCCCTCTCTCTGGAATAGAACAGTTTTAGGTCCTATAAGTAAGGACAATACCAGCCAGTTCTTGCTATTTTCTTTGCTCACAATCACCTACAAGATATCGTACAACTAGGTTCCACCTGACTGAGCAGCTGGTTTATAACAATCTTGGCAAAGTGTAGAGCCGTCTCGTTTAAGAAAAGCAGTATTTATTTGTAAAACCCAAGGTTTTCTGCAGATTTGTTTTTCCCCGGGTCTGTTTGTCGCAAATCTCCACATTTCCCACCCACCCCCAGAGATTGTTACATGATATGGGTTATGTCGCTGAAACAGATCTAAAGTGTTTTTCAGCACAGGGCTCCTCAAACATGAACTGGGGTAATAGATATTCATTTCAGAACCACAGTACAAGCACTCACATAATTGTTTCAGAGAATTTAACCAATTTTTCCCCAGTACCTGACTTCAAAGAAAGTTTTGATTCAGAGCACAAAGTTAGGCTACCATGATTCCTCACATACCACAGTTAGAAAGCCTTGGCTTCAGGGACCTGATTTATGAATCATTTTCTGATGGGAAGGATTCTATTTGCTTGCCTTGATGCCAGAATAAGAGGTCTTCTAGTCCAGCGGTCACCAACTGGTGGTCCATGGACCACTGGTGGTCCATGAGAAAATTTTGGTGGTCCGCAGAAAAACTGTTTGCATTTTTTATATTGCATTAAATCAGGGGTCCTCAAACTATGTTCCCTGGGACAGATACGTGCAATGAACGTTTGTATTGCTGCGTTCGGGGTCTTCTTGTGTGGGTTGGAGCGGGGCAGAAATTCTGACTTGGGGTTGCTTCAGCCTCCTGGTGTGGGGCTTTGGGCGAAGGCTGGAGGGAAGTGCTGCTGGTGGTGAAGAGCTGGAGGGCCTTGTTCCAGTGGGACTGCATCATGGCCTGGAACTGGCTGACTATCTCAGCCCCCTGAGCCTCCAGGCGCCGGTACCTGGCCTTGCATTCCTGCAGGTCTTCCCTCTGCTTGGAAAGCCTATGCTCATAGTCCTCAGTGAGGTGCTTCTGCTGAGCCTCCTTCTCGATCAGATCCAGTTTGAACTGAGCTGTTATGCCAACTCTTTCTCATGGTGGCTGCTTAGCTCCAAC
>NW_026844029.1:1564614-1599614 GCF_029531705.1 Pantherophis guttatus | reverse complement strand
TCTTAAGCCAGCCCGGCTTGCTGGAAAAAATGGGTTTTAAGGGCACGGCAGAAGGCACTGAGGTCTTGGATTCTCCTTATCTCTGGGGGCAATTGATTCCAGAG
The DNA here is from genome assembly GCF_029531705.1 of Pantherophis guttatus. Next base: position 1,599,510 of record NW_026844029.1, on the reverse strand, counting down.
GATAGGTGCCCCCACAGAGAAGGCCCTCCCCCTGGGGGTCACCAGCCTACATTGTTTGGCTGATGGCACCCTGAGGAGGCCCTCTCTGTGGAAGCGCACGGGTCGATGGGAGGTCATCGGTAGCAGCAGGCAGTCTCGAAGATAGCTAGGCCCGATGCCATGGAGCGCTTTAAAGGTGATGACCAACACCTTGAAGCACACCCGGAAGACCACCGGGAGCCAGTGCAGCTCGCGCAGGAGCGGTGTTACATGGGAGCGCCATGCTGCTCCCGTCACTACCCGCGCTGCTGCGTTCTGGACCAGTTGGACCATTAAGGGACGTTATTGTTTTTCCTTGCGGGATTTTTTTTAATCCTTAAAATAGCACCTTAAAAATTAGTATCTACCTAAGTCATTTATATTTCCTCAATTAAAAGTTGGGGGATTCACTCATCCGCTGTCATTTTTCACAAGTTTCATTATCACCGTGTGAACATTTTTATTTTCTTTTTGCTTCCCTTGGAGTGAGGTTGTTTTAGCCTAGCTTGGCAGATGGCATGGTGCGTAATGTGACTTGGCTTGTCATTTTTGATTAACCTGTTGTAATCCTTAGGCATATTTCCCCATTCCTGGAGGAAGAAATAGTGATTCCAAACACAACAGGGAGACAGTCAGATTTTCTCCCAAATTCTCCCAATGGAAGGGAGGGGGGGAAGTAATGTGTGCCGCAGTGTTAGCATTTTTTTTTTTTCAGAATCGCTTTGCTGTCGAAATAGTACGGGATTCTCCTTAGATGCTTTCCCCCACTTTTTTCCCCAATTTATTAGGAGCACATGAAAACTGATTGTCTGCTTCATGCCTCTGATTTGGCATATTAAGAATCGTGTATTTGGAACCAGAGACGGTATCTGGAGATGAACCTGTGTTTCAACTGATTTTTTTTTTAAAGAATATCTTGCCTTTTCTCCTGTAACAGCTATTTTAGAAAAGCTGCAAGATTCTGCTTCCATAGTAAAAAAAAAAACAACTCCTAAAAATTCCAGCTTCTCTGCCAGACACATTTAGTGGGGAAAAGTAAACTGCTCCCATGGTTTAAAGGACCATCCCAAGTTTGTGTTTTAAATAGCATTAATTGGATCGCTGTTGGTGAAAAACTAGAAGATTCTTCTTCTTCTTTTTTTTTTTTTTTTGATTTATATGCCGCCCTTCTCCGGAGACTCAGGGCGGCTTACAGTGCATTAAGCAATAGCCTTCATACTTTTGTGTATTTATACAAAGTCAGCTTATTGCCCCCACAAACTGGGTCCTCAATTTACCTACCTTAGAAAGGATGGAAGGCTGAGTCAACCTTGAGCCTGGTGAGATTCGATCTTACTAATTGCAGACAGCTGGAGTTAAATTACAATGCATTAGTCTGCTGAGCTATCCAGGCTCCTATTAAAGGATTAAAGGACCATCCCAAGTTTGTGTTTTAAATAGCATTAATTGGATCGCTGTTGGTGAAAAACTAGAAGATTCTTCTCTTCCCATTGCAGCCTCCTCATGGTCACATGGGGTGCAACTGACTCATATTTATGACGGGTGCAGTGTCCTGGGGTCAGGTCATCATCTTTTACGACCTTCTGACTAGCAACGTCAATGAGGAAGCCAGACTCACTTAACAACCCATGTGACTCACTTAACAACTTCAATTAGCAACTATGGTAAGGAAGGTCATAAGATATCTCACATAGCAACAGAAATTTTGGGCTCAATTGCGGTTGTAATTCAAGGTCTGCTTGTATTGCAGTCTACAGCATCAATCAATCAATCAATCAATCAATCAATCAATCAATCAATCAATCAACCAATCTTTCTTACCCTCAGAGACCGGTATAACCTCACAAGGCTGGCTCTGCTCTTTTCAGTAGTTTATAACGCAGATGTTGTTTCTGGAGAAGACAATCACAAAGGAAGGAATGGGGGACAAATGACAAAGATCACCCAAAATGAAATTTATGTCTGAAATAAAAATCCATTCAGTGTAATCCTACGGGTGTTTATTCTGAAGCCAGCTGCACAGAAGTCAACGAGAGCCATCCAAATATTCAGAGGGCTGGAATCAGAGGAGAAATGCTACCGGTTCGCACCAGTTTGGGTGAACCGGTAGCAGCGGTGGTAGTTGGTTTGGAGAACCTGTAGTGGTGGCAGCGCGAGACTCCATCCACCTGCCCAAATGCCATTACTTCCTAGTTTTAACCAGATTTTTTACCCTCTGTGCATGCGCAGAAGGGTTTGAGCATGCACAGAGGGTCCAAGCTTGCACATGAACTTCCAAACCAGTAGGGAAGGTAAGTAGATTTCACCCCTGGCTGGAATCTCATGCTGTTGTGGTCCACCCGCAGCCTGCGGAACTGGCAGCGGAGTCAGACAGCGATGAGGCTGAGGAAGAACATGGGCCAGTCCTGGAGGCTGAGGAAGGCCCAGATGAGGGCTCTGCGTCAGAGGCAGAGATGGAGCCAGGGCCATCGGGGAGTGATGTGCGGACTCCGGAGCCACCAGAGGCTGACAGTAGAGAGGCAGAAGAACAGGAGGAGCCTGTTCCTAGTACACGTATGAGAAGAGCTGCCAGAAGGCAGGAGCAGCTAAAGCAGAGAGGACAACTCGGAAGTAAGGCCAAGAGACGATTGGCCCCTCCCATAAGGCTTAAAAGACCAGCAACAGCTCTTGGCCTCTTTACCGGAAAACAACATTGAGAGATTTGCTTCATGTTTGGATGTATTTCTTTCTTGTCGGCGTCTTCTGTTCCTGAACTGTTGCCAAGAAAAGCCTTTGGCAGTTTGCCTAATGATCCCAAGGTCAGAGATAAACTGAAGAATGGTGTTTTGAGGACTTTGCTTTCGTTTAATTTGGAATAAGATGAGAATGAGTTAATTCTCAGCTATTTTAATAAAATCTGTTTGTTTTTGGAACTGTTTTGAGTTTAATATTAACTATTTGGGCCTGGGTCACAACACATGCTTCTTTTCACTTCATTCTCCTTCATGGAGTTCTCCTAGGTTTCATCACTCTCTCTCTCCCCCCCCCCCCTTTTTTCTTTTTCTTTTCCAAGATGGAATTTCATGCTTGGCATACAGTTCTCAACAGGTGTCTAAAAAAGTCTTGTGGAACTAATGCATAAGAGCTGCATGAATCGGAGGCTAGGCTCCCAGCTTAAAGAGACAGCATTCACCGCCTGTTCTTCATGCTGTCAATGTAAACATTGCATCGCTTGCCATTTTCCTTCAAACTACCAATGAGCCAGCACATATGCCAATAAAGCTGGAAAAAAAAGATAGCTGTGATGGAAATTATGCCCCCCCGTCCCGTACATGCAGACAACATCATTCCCAGCATTAAACAACAATAATTGTGAAGATCAAGAAATAGTATTTGTTGCTCATCAGGGGTGAGGGAGGAATGCTCCTACATTTCTGAAAAACGAGACTACCAAACTACATGTAGTTAAGCTGCTTGCTCTGATGAAACGAGAAATTCAATTCAATATTCGTATTTGTTTACATGTATAAACAAATTTTGAATAAACTACTTCAATATATGTGTTTGTTTACACATCTCTCTGTGTGTGTGTGTGTGTTTATTGTCTGTCTATCTACATCAGTGGTGGGTTTATTTATTTATTTATTTGTTTTGATTTGATTTATATGCCGCCCTACCTCCATAGGACTCAGGGCGGCTCACAACAATAAAATATCTGAATAAAAAACATGTTAAAATACATATTTAACCCCCCCCAGTCCAGATTGAACAGCCATGTTGTTAAGTCGCGGCGGAAGGTGTGGAGGTCAGGAGCCAACCGGAGCCCCAGGGGAACTTGGTTACAGAAGGTGGGAGCACCCACAGAGAAAGCTCTGCTTCTAGGGGTTGCCAGTCGACAATGTCTAGCCGACGGCACCCTGAGTAGGCCCTCCCTGTGAGAACGCACTGGGTGATGGGGAGCTGTTGCTGGTTGCAGATGGTCCGACAAATATCCTGGACCTAAGCCATGTAGGGCTTTATAGGTCATCACCAGCACCTTGAATCTGTTGCCTCTGGTTTGGACCGGTTCGCAAGAACCGGTAGTAAAACCGACGGGAGGCTCCACCCACTGACCCGGACGTCATCATAGGTGATCCGCGCGTGGGTGTGATGAGAACCGGTAGTAAAGGTAAGTAGAACCCACCCCTGATCTACATACCTGACAATCAGTGTGGTAGAATGGTTAAGGCACTGTGATAGATCTAAGGGATCCAAGTTCTATGTATGGAAGCAGGTCATTCTATCTCAATCCTATACTTGAAAGTTGACAAGCATCCATCTCCATGTTTTGGACCAGCATGATGGTAGATTACGGTCCATAATCTTCTAGGGGGAGGGGCAGCTTTGTGTAGTGGTTAAGGCAACAAGCTAGAAAGACTGGGAGACCATGAATTCTGGTTCTTCCTTAGGCACAAAGCCAACTGGGTGTCCTTGTGCCAGTCACTCTCTCTTAGCCCTAAGAAGCAGGCAAAGGCAACCTGTGAAAAACCCTGCCAAGAAAACTGGAGGGACTTATCCAGGCAGTCACCAGAAGTCCAAACCAGAATAGAATAGAATAGAATAGAATAGAATAGAATAGAATAGAATAGAGTAGAGTAGAGTAGAGTAGAGTAGAGTAGAGTAGAGTAGAGTAGAGTAGAGTAGAGCAGAGCAGAACGGAATAGGAATAGGAATAGGAATAGGAATAGGAATAGGAATAGAATAGAATAGAATAGAATAGAATAGAATAGAATAGAATAGAATAGAATAGAATTCTTTATTGGCCAAGTGTGATTGGACACACAAGGAATTTGTTTCTGGTGCATAATCTCTCAGGGTACATACAAGCAACAAAGTGATAGGTCATATTTCAAGATCCTAGTTACCATTATTAAACATAAAATACAACAAGTGATAAATCCTAAGATACCAATAGGAGAAGATATTAGAAAAGATGAGAACGGTGAGAAGAAATAGAACAAACAGAGACATAAAACCAGGCAATCTGGGGAAAAAAAGTGTATATCTGAGCCTTGGTCAGACAGAAGAATGGGGACCATTATGCTCCCTGCCAGGTTATTTCTTTAAAATGATTGATGACTTCTTAGATTCCCTCTCAAGAGAGCAACAAAGAATAAAGGCTTAGGGTTTATACGCGGGCATATATGGTGCTAAAGAAGAACGAATTTACCGATAGAAGGGAATATTTGCAGTTCAAGCTTGAACTGCGGGGACCTTGGTGCACTCGGAGGTTGGCCAAACTTGGTAACATCTTCTGCGCTTGACCAAACCTCCTGCCTTCAAACACTGATGATAACAGAATAGCAGAGTTGGAAGGGACCTTGGAGATCTTCTAGTACAACCCCCTGCTCAAGCAGAAGATCCTATACCATTTCTGACAAATGGTTGCCCAGTCTCTTCTTAAAAGCCTGCAGGGATGGAGCGCCCACAACCTCTGAAAGCGAGCCGTTCCACTGGTTAATCGTTCTAACCATCAGGAAACTTCTCCTTAATTCTAGGTTGCTTCTCTCCTTGATTAGTTTCCCTCCGTTGCTTCTTATTTATTGATTGATTGATTGGTTCGATTTATATGCCGTCCTTCTCCGGAGTCTCAGGGCGGCTTACAATGTGTTAAGAATAGCCTTCATACTTTGTATATACCTGCTTAGTAGGGCTTTCGGGGGCCCCTAAGCGGTGTTCTTTTTTTATATATACAAAGTCAGTTTATTGCCCCACAATCCGGGCCCTCATTTTACCTACCTCAAAAGGATGGAAGGCTGAGTCAACCTTGAGTCTGGTGAGATTCGAACTTGCAGTAATTGCAGGCAGCTGGTGTTACTTAACAGCACTTTAGTCTGCTGTGCCACCAAGGCTCTTCTCTTGTCCTGCCTTCAGGTGCTTTGAATATCAGGTTGACCCCCTCCTCTTTGTGGCAGTCCCTCGAATACTGGAACACCGCTATCATGTCTCACCCCCGCTAATCCTTCTTTTCTCTGGACTAGTCATACCCAGTTCCTGCAACCATTCTTCTTATGTTTTAGCCTCCAGTCCCCTAATCATCTTTGTTGCTCTTCTCTGCACTCTTTCTAGAGTCTCCACATCTTTTTTTACATTGTGGCGACCAAAACTAGATGCAGTATTACCTAGTTTGCAGAGGTGGTATTCAGCCAGTTCGCCAGAACTGGTAGTGGAAATCGCAGGTGGGCTCGCCCACCCACTCAGGCGCTATGTCATCCTATTTAGGGACATTTTTGAGGCCAGGCACATGCGCGGAAGGTGTGCGTGCGAGCAAAGCGTATGCACAGAAGGCCGGGTGCATGTAGGGAAGGCAGGCGTATGCGCGAACCGAGTGCATATGCGTGCCGAACCGGTAGCAACATAATGTGCAACCCACCACTGCTAGTTTGGTAATGAAACATCTACAACAACCAAGTTTAGAGAGCAACAAGGACCCCTCCTGAGTAATTCTACATGGACTATATGGCCATATCTGCATTCATGATCACAGATATCTTTTTTGAGTCCTGGCAAATTAGAAACCGAAGAGGACGGATGCTGTTTGCAGAAACAAAGAAACCTGCTAGGTTTAATTCACCCCAAGCATTAAGTCACTTTAATCTGGCACTTTCTTTTTTTATTATTATTAGCAGCTATATAAAAGGCCCTTTGATTTTTTTAAAAATACAAGACACCTCTTTACTTTACAAAGTGTCAGTACAGCAATATTCTGGCTGACCTACATTTGAGAGATTACTTTTATGTTGTGTAGTTTCTCTCCTAATGGTTTAGAAAACACACTCAGGCAATGGACCTAGAAAATTAGAACCCAGCTTTTCCTTTCCAGGGCCAGAGAGAAAGGCCTCCTGGCTAGGAGGAAGATCTCATTCTGATCTGATGCCCACAGGCTATCAGAGCAGAAAGGATTTCGGGGAGCTCTGCTCTATGTGCGCATTTAAAATTATTTGCCCATTTTTCATTACATGCTTTCTTTCTTTCTTTCCTGCTTGGTTGCTTGATAGATCTCTATTGGCACTTTAAAAAGCGTGGTCTGCAGCTTTTAAGAGGAAAAGATATCAAAACGAGAAATAGCACGCAGGGACGGTAAGAAGACAGCGGCTGACTAAAACAGTAATTCACTTAAAAAAAAAAAGTTATGTACACTGGTTTTAATGACAACCTTAGCTTTAAAGATAATACAAGGACAACATTCTTGCCCATAACCAGCTGAAATGAGTAAGACAGTGAAGTGAGGTAATAATAAAAGAGAAGGATTGCAAATCCACTCAAGAAGGAAGGGAATCAATTTTCAGTACAGGGACATCGCTCAGAATGTCATTCCATTCTTGTCTTTTAAGCTGAACAAAATTCAGATTGAATTTCTCTTCATTTAGGCCACACAAGCACTTCTTTACATAGTCAGGAACAATACTGCCCGCTGGCCAACTCTTGCAGACTTAGATCTGTGTTTTTCTTTGCAAATTGGGACGAAGAAATGAAATTATAAAGGTAAACATATATCTGTAAACATATATCCCATGTTAAAGGTAAACAAACTGTATAAACATATATCCTGTCCAGGGGTGGGTTTCACTTACGTTTACCACTGGTTCGCCCCATGTGCACACTCTCTGTGCACACGCCTTTGTTCACTCATGTGCCTTCCACGCATGTGCCCAGTCTCAAAAACGTGCCTAAATAGCACAACTTTTTATTTTATTTATTTTACTTCAAATTTATATACCGCCCTTCTCCCTAGGGACTCAGGGCGGTGTACAGCCAAGTAAAAACACATAAATACATAATAATACATAAATTAAGAACAGATTAAAAGGAAATATCTCAATTTGGCCCAAAATTTAAAAAGACAAACGGATTTAAAATCATTTAAAAGGATTTGTTAGGCCAGCCCGGCTTGTTGGAAAAGGAAAGTTTTAAGGGCACGGCGGAAGGCACGGAGGTCTTGGATTCTCCTTATCTCTGGGGGCAGCTGATTCCAGAGGGTGGGAGCCCCCACAGAGAAGGCCCTCCCCCTGGGGCTCACCAGCCTGCATTGCTTGGCTGATGGCACCCCGAGGAGGCCCTCTCTGTGGGAGCGCATGGGTCGATGGGAGGTCGTCGGTGGCAGAAGGCGGTCTCGAAGATAACTAAGTCCTATGCCATGGAGCGCTTTAAAGGTGGATAGGGTGTGTCCAAAAACATTGCCAAGTCAAGTTTTTGTAGAAACCCTTTTTCAAAAAAAAAAAAAAAAAAAAAGCCATGGTAGAAATTAGACTTAAACTGAAACGAAACTTGCAATAAATCAACGTATTTTAGAAACAGCATGGGAATTCAATGATGTGTGGAAAATACTTAATGGCTTCAGGACTAGAAAAAAATACCCTGGTATTTAAAATATCTGAAGTAGAACAATTGATTTAGGTTCGTATACCGCATGGCCTTCTTAGTCAATGGGTCGATGGACACTGTATGTTGATTAGCAAAGTAATCTGTGGAAATCCTTGTTTGCATGGAATAGTGGAAGGATGTTTGGAGGTTTTGATAGGAATTGTTGTGGCTCGTCAGCAGCCTGTGCAGCTGATTCCAACAGTGAGGAGGCTGATGTGGTGCTACGCCAGCAGCCTGTGTAGTTGGCACTCAAGACAGACAATGAGGAGGCTGGAGAAGATGTGGTGCCAGAGGCGGGGATTCAGCCAGGGCCTTCAGAACCTTCAGAAGCTCCCATAAGTGAAGAGGAAGAAGAGGAGGAGCCTCTTCTCGATGCATGGGTGCGCAGAGCTGCCAAAAGGCAGGAGTGGCTCCTCAGGAGGAGGAGAGTAAAGCTTGGGGCTAATTGGCCACTTTCTTAGCCTATTTAAGGAAGGACGACCACTGAGGCAATTTGCAGGGAACAACTTCGTTCACTCTCCTTCACGTCCTGATCTTAGTTCTCTTATCAGCTTCCTGCAAATTGCTTCTGGGCTTTCTGCCAACCATAGTAAGATTACAATTATTTATTCTTTGGATTCTTGTAGGCTGTTAAGAAAGTTAATTAACAGCCTTTGTTTGAAAAAGACTGATTTAATTTAGTAAACTAAGGTTTGTACAGACTTTGTGTCTGTGTTGCGTTCTTTGGGGTCCGTAGCTGAGGCAGAACAGGAATATAATAATCCATGTATAATGTTTTCCTTACTGTCAGTAGGAGATGCTGCATTGGGAAGTTATGACTATTATGGTTATTTAATTTACCATTTTCTCTAAATTATCATAGCCTGTTACACCTAGATGACTGAGAATCTTCATAGACATTTAGCTGTGCATTTTGGGGTGAATACCCTTCGAATGGTGCAGGAATATGAAAGGAAAAATGGCAGAGTACAGGATTCCGGTGACCCTGAGGGCAGAGATAAATCTCCAAATGGTCACAATGAATCTCAGAAAGAGTGCTAATGACCAGATGACTGCAAGGAATATACATCCTTCCATCCCCCACCATTCAGTCAGAACTGAAGAAGCTTCTTGGATGATAAGCAAAACATCTTCTAGCAAAACAAGGAAGCCCAGTTTCTTTTTGAAAGGAGATATAACCATAACCTGGATGACTGAGAATCTCGAGAGACATATAGCACGTTATAGAAAATTGTCTTCCAAAACTGACAACTTCATTTGACCAAGTTATGATAGGCAGGGGAGACTACTGTACATAGGTAATAATGAATGAGAATGATGACTATATACCGACAGAAGATAGAGTAATTAATAAGATTATGGAATGTGCAGAAATGGACAGACTTACAAAAGAATTACAAGATAAAGAGGAACATGATTGTTATCTAGTATGGGAAAAGTGGTATACCTGATTGAAAAATAGAAAAAGGAAAAAAGAATAGGGAGCAATTGGAGTTACAGAAACAGGAACATAAATCACTAACATAAATTAACAATGAATCATAAAGATAGATATATGAGTAAGATCAAACAAGGAAGAGTCAAAACACAAATAAGAACATACATTACTGTTGTTTCTTTGACAATATATATTTGACAAAATGTATATTTGAAATCTTTGTTTACATGTTTTGTTCTGTATGTTTTGTTGTCACTAGTTCTGTTTTGTTTGTACTTTTAAACAAATAAAAATTTATTTAATTATATATAAAAAAGAAAGAATGATGACTATATTGAGTATCTGCTTAGAAAAAGCTCTGATTGGTTTAAATATGGGGCTTAAAATTGGGTGTACACAGGTGGAAAAAGAATGAATTAAAAAGCATGATTAGTTTGATCATTTATAACGAAAGCATGAGAGAACTAGTGAAGGATATGACTGAATGTAGGACAGAGATTGCTTGGTAGAGTTCAGGTGGATCTTGGAGAAAATATGGATATGGATGAAAAGGAAAAAAAAAACAGTTGATTATGTATAAAACTGGATATAAATCCCAATCCCCAGCTCAGGAATCTCTATATCATTTCAGACAAATTGTTGCCCGGTCTTTTCTAAAAAAACTGCCAGTAATGGAGCACCTACAACTTCTGGAGGCAAGTCATTCGATTGATTAATAGTTCTTACCATCAGGAAATTTCTCCTTAGTTTCTCCTTAATTCTAGGTTGCTTCTCTCCCTGATTAATTTCCATCCATTGCTTCTTGTCTTACTTTCACGTGCTTTGGAGAATAGGTTGACCTATAGGCTTGCCAGGTGTCCACTATTTGAGCGGACAGTCCGCTTTTTTCACATTATGTTCACTATTTTTTTTCACAAAATAGTGGACATTTTTTTTATTCAAAAGCTTTATGATGAAATGGTACGTAATCTAAAGCTGCACAGCCTAAGAGAATAAGGATAGGAGAATCGCGTTTTGTCTTTTTTTTTTCATAAGTTAGAATGAGACAAAGATCGACTATTCATTGAACTCGATTCTCCGAAAAAATTAATGATGAGATTAAAATAAAAATATATTATAAAATTATGTACAGTTCACATTTGTAAAATGTATTGTAGCTTGTGTCGACTGACCTAAAATGGCATCGAGTGATGAGAGTGACAGCGGCGAGATTTCGAATTCTTTAAAACGAAAGAGAGGAGTGTGCAAATACACCGAAGTTTATGTTCATCTGCAGGGCGATTCATCCCTTGATAAGTGGACGTACTTTTTCAAGAAAGAGCCAGCTCCGAGTTTACTGAAACTGTTCCAGTATTGTGCATCAATTCCGGTATCAAATGCAAACGTTGAACGAATTTTCAGCGTCATGGGAAATTTGTGGACTGACGAACATAACCGACTGCTTGTACCATCAGTTCGAAGTGAACTTTGTATATTTTTTTAATATTTCTCAACGTTGTACTGAAATTAAAGAATTATTCCTTAAACACAAAGAATTGATCAAAGCTGCGCAGTCAAATAAAAAATACACACGACAGCAAAGTAAAATGTAATTTAATATTTTACATATTATTATAATATATTTGATGTTTTGAATTTTAAGTAGTTTTGAAGTGATTATTTTAATAAGTGTTAAAATGTTTGTAAGAAAATATATAATTTAATTGTAATTTTTTTTTACTACTTAACCCCCCCTCCCCCCCGCTTGTCCGCTATTTTTTGGAAGCAGATCTGGCAACCCTATTGACCTATTATCTATATAACCTATTATTATAAGTTATGGGGAGGGAGGTGTAATAAATAAGGTTGATATAACCCAACTTTAATTATGTTTCCTTTGCCTTTTATACTGTGTCTTTCATTTCTTTTGCTTCCTATTTCGTACACCAGCTATGTCTTAATGCCGTACCTTGCAACTGGTCAGATTTTTTTTAAAAAATAAATATCAGCCGAATAGAGTTGTAATATTTTTTTTTTTAAAAAAAGAGGAGGATGGGGTAGCCCACCAAAACTAACATTATCTGAAGATCAGATAGCGCATCTTTTTATACCTCTGATGGTGTGTGAAATAAAATATATTTGGATTTAGCCTAAAGCAAAGTTTTGATTTTAATGCATTCTAAGGCAAGTCTGGTTTGCAAATGGTGTTCTTTTTCCTTTCTTTCCAATTCCTGATTCCACCAATGCTTGCTATGAAGTATCTTTGGTATGAAATATGTTTTTCCACTTAGAATCCTTGTTGGTTTCTTGGCTGCCCTATCTCCATCAGAAAGCAAGATTCTTCGATTCTTCAACATCGCTTGCGAGAACACAGGAAGAGGTTACTGAACTCTCATCGACCCAAATTTACGTCTTCATCAACCCAAACCTTTGCCTTCCTCCCACGGCCCGCTGAGTCATAACAACAACAATAACGACAGAGTTTAAAGGGACCTTCTAGTCCAACCCGTTGGATCTGTGTGAGTCTTACTCAAGCTCAGAGAGAAAATTTGACATTTCGGACTATCACTTTGTCAGGAAGACAACTGGCAGTTTTTGATTTTGTGTCCCACTTCTGGGTTGTTTCAGAGTTTCATAGCATTTGGGGAATGCACCTACATTCCAGAAGTGGGTTTCAGCAGGTTCTGACCAGTTCTGGTGAACCGGTAGCGGAAATTTTGAGTAGTTCGGAGAACCGGTAGTAAAAATTCCGAGTGGCCCCGCCCCCATCTATTCTCTGCCTCCCAAATCCCCGCTGATCAGGAGGAAATGGGGATTTTGCCATATCCTTCCCCTGGAGTGGGGTGGGAATGGAGATTTTACAGTATCCTTCCCCTGCCACGCCCATCAAGCCACGCCCACCAAGCTATGCCCACCAAGCCATGCCACACCTACCAAGCCACACCCACAGAACCGGTAGTAAAAAAATTTGAAACCCACCACTGCTACATTCCTTTAAATCGTTTCTATTACAGAGAAGCCAAGTTTCAGCTAATAACATCCAGAGGTGGGTTCCCATATTCTTACCATTGGTTCGCCCTGCGTGCACACCCTCGCTTTGTGCACGCGCCTTTCACGCATGCACCCAACCTTCCGTGCATGTATTTTGCTCACATGCGCACTTTCCATGCATGTGCCCGATTTCAAAAATGTGGCTAAATAGGACATTATTATGCTGGGGCGAGTGAGCTGGCCCACCCGCAGTCACCGCTACCAGTTCGTCCGAACCAGTCCGAACCGGTTGAATACCATTGCTGATAATATCCCATTCCATCCTATTTCCATGTTTCCTCCCAGGTCCATTTTATTTCCAGTCGTTCAGGTGATTTTCTTTCTCTTCACGTCACAAAGTTTTCCTGTATGCTTTGCAAACTACAACCTACCTTGACCTGTTCTATAAATATTGATCAGTGTTAAAAGCAAACAAATGAGTCGGGGCGTAAGTGCAAGGACTGGTCGTAAGTGTGAGGACCTTCCAGAAATGACTCTGACCAGATAGCCACGCCTACCTAGTCACATGACCTCCAAGCCACACCCACAAAATAAGCCACGCCCGCAGAACCGATAGTAAAAAAATTTAGAACCCACCCCTGCAATAAACTGACTTTGTATAAAATATACAATAGTATGAAGGCTATTGCTTAACGCATTGTAAGATACCCTGAGTCTTCGGAGAAGGGTGGCATATAAATCAAAATTAAAAAGAAAAACAAAAACAATCACAGAAAGTGATCCGAAAAAACATAGCTGGTAATATGTGGACAACTAATCATTTGATCCGGAAATACTCTATTCCAAATTCTTGTGGATTTTCTTTTTTAAAAAATTGTTTTTCTAAATAATGAAAAGGGGTGTTCCTGGATTTGAGGTCAAAATGTTCCAAATTTAGGAGAACGTGAGTAAAAATCCATCTTTTGAACTGTCAGCACTCTAAATGCCTCTAAATGCTCTCATTTGTCTGAAATGGTATAGGGCAGTGATAGCTAACCTTTTTGCTGTCACGTGCCAAAAGCAGGGAAGTTGCGCGTGCCCACACCCATAATGCCCCCCATGCCCCACCCACCTGCGCATGCGCGCACAACCCCTCCGTGCCCCATTTTGGGCCTAGCAAGCCTCCCTGAAGCCTCCGGAGGCTGGAAACAGTCAGTTTCTCGACTTCTGGTGGGCCCAGTAGGCCTGTTTTTCACCCTCTTCAGGCTCCAGAGGCTTTCTTGGAGCCTGGGGAGGGTGAAAACAGCCTCCCCCACCCCACGGAGGCTGAAAATGCCCTCTCAGAACCTCTGTGTGAGCTCTGTTCTTACCTGGGATCCAAAACGGGCCACATAGAGACTCCTGGGAGGAGAGGGGCAGCGTGGGTGGGCCAGCCTAAAATCAGCTAGCTAGCATGCACATGCGAGCTGGAGCTGAGCTAGGGCAACAGCTGTGGTACATGTGCATATCCATCACGGGTATAGATTCTCCTGCTGGGGTCAGGGGTTGGAGACCTCCAAGGTCATGTTGGAGAACCAAGAATAGATGGTCTCAAAGGAGGAAAAAAATAGTATTTCGAATCTGATTTGACTCCACATTAATGTGGAAAGGGGAATTCCATCTTTCCTTTCAGCCAAAAGGGATGTTTTGCTGCATTGATTTTGTGTGATATCCTTTTGTCTTATTTATGTGGTGTATTTCTATGTCATGATTTACACAGAGGATGCATGCAGGTTTATGCAACAAAATCATCCAATAAAGAAAGTAAGTAAACTCAGATTCTAGGGGTAAAACAATTAAATAAGTACGATTCTTATTCTTATGATCGGTGCACTTATAATTGCCCGATACACCATTCCTCACTCATCAAACTCTGTCTTTTCGTTGTGCAGAAGAGAGGAAACATCCCTTAGATATCCTATTGTCCATCTCTATTTTGCAGTCATACGTATATAGACACTAGACACAAGAACAGTTTTTTCCTGAACGCGATCACTCTGCTAAACAAATAATTCCCTCAATACTGTCAAACTAGTTATTAAGTCTGCATTACTATTAATCTTCTCATCGTTCCTATCACCCATCTCCTCCCACTTATGACTGTATGACTGTAACGTTGTTGCTTGTATCCTTACAATTTATATTGACTGTTTCCTAATATGATTTGATTGTTTATTTGTACCCTATGACTATCATTAAGTGTTGTACCTTATGATTCTTGATGAATGTATCTTTTATGTACACTGAGAGCGTATGCACCGACAAATTCCTTGTGTGTCCAATCACACTTGGCCAATAAAGAATTCTATTCTATTCTATTCTAATTCTATCTATTCTATTCTATTCTATTCTATTCTATTCTATTCTATTCTATTCCATTCCATTCCATTCTTTCCACTCTTCTCTTCTCTTTATTATTCTATTCTATTCTATTCTATTCTATTCTATTCTATTCTATTCTATTCTATTCTATTCTATTCTATTCTACTCTATTCCATTCCATTCCATTCCATTCCATATTTTCTTTGTTCTATTCTATTCTATTCTATTCTATTCTATTCTATTCTATTCTATTCTATTCTATTCTACTCTACTCTCTCTACTCTACTCTACTCTACTCTACTCTACTCTACTCTACTCTACTCCATATAAGAAGCTTGAAGCTGGAATAACCAAGGCCCCTTTGCAACAGTCCATACTAATTACCCTTTTTTATTATTTTCTTGTAGCTCTGGAAAGTCCTCCACCTTTTAAAATATAAACGTGGAGGTAAAGATGAGAGATAAGTAAAACTAGAGATTATTATTAAATTGTTTCCCCTTTTATCATACATGTGTTTCTCTGCCCTGCCTTTTTCCTCCTTTTGTCCATCAGTCCATTAGTTAATGTTGATCTTTGCTAACAACAAATAGATATAAAATTATATTTAGCTCTCAGTGGTGTGTATACTTGCTCCGGTCCAGAAATAGGGATTGTTGGTAGTGTGTGCTGGGTGCAAACAAAACTGGAAGATACAATTGTTTTCTACCAATGACTAGCCGTCCCAATAATCAAGATTTTGTCCAAGATTTTGAGCAATTCCGAACAGCTTTCATAATCATCATAATCGTAAGTTTATTTGTCAAGCATATATAAGATAACAGGTAAAAGTATAAACATAATTTGAAAAGAGTAAGTAAAAAGGAATATTAGGACAGGGACGGTAGGTACGCTGATGCACTTATGCACGCCCCTTACATTCCTCTTAGGAATGGGGTGAGGTCAACAGTAGACAGTCTAAGGTTAAAGTTTTGGGGGTTTGGGGAAGAAACTACCCTAAATAATAGGGGACAGAATCCCTTCCGAAGCTCTTTGGTTGCTCTTTTATATCTTTTGCTTGTATTGCTAGATATACAGTTCTTGCAAGAAGTACATCACGAGAACTTCTTCTCTGAGAGGTCTCAGAAAGGTCTCGTTGGTCTCCTTGAAGCTCACTATAATAGAGCATGAACTGAAGTGATCTACTTTAGGTAGTGTTTTGTTTAGGCGTGTGGCAACATGTCACATTTGTTGAATTTGGATTCTTATTTTGTCGTCCTCACGGTCTGCATGATCCTTCAATAAAAGGAACACAATATGTGGCTGTCAGGAACCACCATAGAGAAATGTGGATGCTGTTGAGATCCAGACAAATCTCAAGAGGTTATTTATACTTAGAGGCTATTGAACGGTATGCAAATAGTTAGCATTCAGATGTGGAGTGGGCACTGGCTCTGTAAATAGAGGAAATAACATGCTCTCGACTGTAGCCGTATTCTTTAATCTAGAAAACTGATTGTTGAAATGAGCCCAATCTATTATTTAGCTCATTCAGGCCCCACTGAATTCTTAATGAGGAGTAAAGAGCAGCCTGCGTGTTTTGAAGAAGTAGGGGGGTGGAAAAAAGTTGCCTGCTTAGAACTTTTGAAAGGCAGAAGTTATTCAGGGGATGCATTAAATGTTTGTTTACTTCTGCTAATTTCTTTGCTCAGCGCATGAACTTGCTCAGCTTTTCCAACTCAGAGAGAAAATGTTTGCTGCTTCTCTCCTCGCACACTAAAGTGGGGACTTTAGAATCTCGGAGGAAGAGAATGGCAAGAGGTGGAAGGAAACTTGGAGGTCTTCTAGTCCACCCCAAACCTCAGCCTAAGCAGGAGAACCTATACCAGTGATGACTAACCTTTTTCTCCTCATGTGACGAAACCGTGTGCACGCATGACAGCGCGTGGTCGTGCCGGCACCCATAATGCAACGCGCCCCCCCACATATGCGTGCGACCCCCTGCCCCCTGTTTTGGGCCTAGCAGGCCTAACTGCAGCCTCCTGGGCAGTGGTGGGATTCAAATAATTTAACAACCGGTTCTCTGCCCTAATTATTTCTTCCAACAACCAGTTTTCCAAACCGCTCAGAAAATTAACAACCGGTTCTCCCGAAGTGGTGCGAACCGGCTGAATCCCATCAATGTTCCTGGGCCCAAAAACATGCCTGGGGGATGCTCCATACTCCCCCACACCCCATTTTGGGCCTAGCATGTCTCCCTGCAGCCTCCTGGGCCCAAAAACAGGTCGTGAGGGGTGCCGCACCCCCCCATGCTCCCCCTCCGCCCCCATGCATGTGTGTGTGACTCTCACGCATGCATACGTGACCCCCTGTGCATGCACGCATGTCTCCTTGATGCGTCCCGCCCCCGCGCATCCTGAAAAATCAGCTGGCCAGCGGGAGGCACGTGCATGCACAGTAGAGCTGAACTGGGCAATGGCTCATGTTCAGACATGTGGCTGTCCCATCTCTTCTTAAAAACTTCCAGTGATGAAGTTCCCACAACTTCCAAAGGCAACTTCTGTTCCATGGGTTGATTGTTCTCAAGATGAGGCTTGCAAAAAAAGCAGATTTTATTTATGGCCAAAAACAAAATACTGGGTGGAACTATATCCAGAACATACAGATACAATGCATGCGAGGAGATAGCCACACCTTGTGGAAGGTATGGCGTCCTTTTATACCCTCAGAGACGTCAGCTTAGTACCCAGTTCTGGCCTCCTAATTTAGGTTTGTGTATTCCTTGTTGCCCTGCAAGGGGGAATAGAAACTTCCCCATTAGTTTTATCTTAAGCATTTCTTTGTTTACTCAATTGGCCACTTTGCCCCCTGATTCTGCAAGGCAGGAGCTTATCCAGATCAAACATAAATTAGGGCTGAGGTATAAATTATCCCTTTGTTGATGGCTGTAGTTTCAACTGAGATACGTATCATGCTTTTAGTTAGCACAGAAAGAAGATTGATATGAGTTCAGGTCAAATGGCAGGGACATACGTTTGACAAATACCAGATACATTACAGAGGCCTAATAACAGAATATGTTTGTTACAGGAGATACAAATATAAAGGCATAATATGTATTACAGGAACCTAATGGTTACAGAATCTAGTATACCAGTATATCATATTCTAGTATTATTTATTATATCCTTATTATTGTTTCCCTTCACAAGTTTGAATCTCTTCTTGTTCACTTTCCATCCAGTATATCTTGTCTGGCCTTCGGGTCCTTTGGAAAATAGCTTGACCCCCTTCCTCCTGTCTGTGGCAGCCCCTCAAATATTGGACGATGCTATCATGCCCTTCATGGCTTAGGCCCGGGGTACTTGCAGGACCATCTCCAGCTGTTCTCCCATCGTCCTGTGCACTCTCACAGAGTCAGCCTCCTGAGGGTGCCGTCGGCCAAACAATGTTGGCTGACGACCCCCAGGGGGAGGGCATTCTCTGTGGGAGCCCCGACCCTCTGGAATGGATTGCCCACCGAGCTCAGGACAGCCCCCGACCTTCTTTCCTTCCGTCGCGAGCTGAAGACGTGGCTCTTCCGCCAATTAAACTGATCCGTTTGGGGGTACACTAGTATAATTTTAAATCATTTTTTAATTGGGTTACTGATTTTAATTTTGTATTGTATTGTGATTTGTATTGAAGTTGTCATTTTGTAAGCCGCCTTGAGTCCCTAGGGAGAAAGGCGGCATATAAATCGCAATAAATAAATAAATAAATAAATAAATAAATAAATAAATAAATAAATAAATAAATAAATAAATAAATAAATAAATAAATAAATAAATAAATAAATGTCTCCCCTGGTCCTTCTCTTCACTAGACTTGCCATGCCCATTTCCCGCACCTTTCATCGTATATTTTAAACCACTAAAACTGTGTTCTTAGGCTGTCCCAAGTATCTTAAAATTCATGAACACAAAGTAGGAATGTCCCATGGTTGCTAGCCTGACTTTAATTGATCAATGACTAATCAATTTGAAACAAAAAAAGGCATGAAAAGGCAAGATAACCATGTAATACTACCCATACATTTTCTGTCAAAATAGTTATCCTGAATGACTATTTTTTATTTGGGGTGGGGGAATGAGCTATGAATTCTATCTTTAAAATGTAGAATAGCGGAGTTGGAAGGGACCTTGGAGGTCTTCTTGTCCAACCCCCTGCGTAGGCAGGAAACCACTTCAGACAAATGGTTGTCCAACATCTTCTTAAAAACTTCCAGTGTTAGAGCATTCACCACTTCTTGAGGCAGGTTGTTCCACTGATTAATTGTTCTCACTGTCAGGAAATTTCTCCTTAGTTCTAGGTTGCTTCTCTCCTTGGTTAATTTCCATCCATTGCTTCTTGACCTGCCTTCTGGTGCTTTGGAAGATACATTGACCCCCCCACTTTTTTTTTTGTAACAGCCCCCTCAAATATTGGAACACTGCTATCACCCCTAGTCTTTCTTTAAATTAAACTAGACATACCCAATTCTTCATATATTTTAGCTTCCGGTCCCCTAATTACCTTTCTATATTTTGCCTTCTGAATGCATCAATTGTCCGTTGTCTCTGTTTGCTTATGAGTGATAGAACAGTTCATGTAAGAATTTTGCAGATTTTCAATTCTTCCGGTATTCTGAACATAAAGATGCGTTTGCATTCAAATGGATCCATCTAATATCGTGTTATAAATTATTTTGCATCCTGCCATCTCTGCTTTATTCAGATGTGTTCACAAGAGCTGAGCTGGCAGCATTCCAATTTGATTCTAAGTGTCAAAATGATCCATATTTATTCTTTGGAAAAAAAAAATAATAGGGAAAAGACTTCTAAGGGAAGTATAGCAAACTGAAGACATCCCTGTAAAGGGATGGAACCAGTGAATGTGGCAAAGAACAAGAACAAGGCGAGTAGATGGGTTTCTTGTGATGCTCTCCAGATAAGGAGAGAATGGGAGATAACCCACATATATTCTGGAGTTTCTCATGTGGTAACTGCAATACAGTGGTATTCTCTGGTTCTTTGTCTGAGAAATGACAGGATCAGTCATATTACTTGCAACCATAGAAGAAGAGCCTGGTGCACGGCAGACTAAAGCACTGTTATTAACAGTTATTAACATCAGCTGCCTGCAATTACTGCAGGGTTCGAATCTCGCCAAGGCTCAAGGTTGACTCAGCCTTCCATCCTTTCTAAGGTAGGTAAAATGAGGACCCAGATTGTGGGGGCAATAAGCTGACTTTGTATAAAAATATACAAAAAGTATGAAGGCTATTGCTTAATGCATTGTAAGCCGCCTTGAGTCTCTGGAGAAGGGCGGCATATAAATTAATTTTTTTTTAAAAAAACAACCTTTTAAAAGACACTAAGTTTGCAAATGAAGTCCACACTCTGGACAGAGACAACTGCTAGTTTGAAAGAGGGGTCAAAGAGGCCATCTACATTGAGATTGAACAGTCTCTCAACAGAAGGGGACAAATATGAAAACCACCTACCGTATTTTTAAGAGTATAAGATGCACCGGACTGTAAGATGCACCTACCTTTTTTGGTGAGGAAAACAAGAAAAAAGAAATCTGCCTCTGCCTCCCAGCAATTTTGCCTCATTGTAGCAAACAGCAAACAGCCTGCTTTACTTTCAGTTTCGTTTTCAGCATAGCTTGACTGAAAACAAGAAAACAAAAATCTGCTCCCAGCAATTTACCTCCTTGCAGGAAGCCCACAAGAGGCCCGTGCAGCAATAGGCAACAGCAATCCCTGCAGCCTGAAACAGCTGAGAGTCGGGAGGCCGATCCAACGGACAATTAACTTGTGATAATCAGGCTGTGCTGAAGTTGAAATGAGCTGTTTCTTCTTGCTGCAAGGAGGTAAATTGCTGGGAGGCAGAGGCCAAAGGGTGAGGGCCAGTGGGTGAGAGGGGCTACATTGGGTGTATAAAATGCACCCAAATTTTCACCCCGTTTTAGGTGGGGGAAAGGTGCGTTTTATACTCTCAATGTGAATAAAATAGGAATCATACAGAGTCAGCTACATGAACTCTAAAGGGCCCTCTCTATTCACATTATTATAAGAGAGAAAAGTGCTTGGAGTTTATATTAAAAATCAGCTAAACCCCATTAAGTGGTAATGTATCTTCTGATGAGGCCTAGCTGTCACGGAAGGACAGCCATATGGAAAACATTTGAATGGCCTCACTGTCAAAGACAAGGACATATATGTTACAAAGAGTTACTTAATCCAATAAACTTACCTAAGGACAGCAATAAATCTCCCATTAGCAACTACAGCACTTAAGGAAAAGTTGTGTAGCTAAGATAATCTTATAAACTAGAAAATAATGGTTTACTAATGGTTTAGTAATTAGGAAGTATGTCAATTATCATATAGCAAGTGTATGTTAACCATATATGGAAAATGCATGATCTCATGTTAACCATATATGGAAAACTGTATGAGCTCACCGAATCCTTTGTCTTAGAAATGTATAAAAATAGTTGTATCAGAGCTCTTTCCTTGTTCAAAGTTTCAGGTACAAATCTGGCTCTGAACCTTGTGCAATAAACTGACTCTGGCTGACCCAGGAATGTTGCTCAGTCTCAATTTTTCCACAACACTCTGAAAAATACAGTATCTCCTGTTTACAACACAGTCCTTTCAGCAGTTCTAAGAAGCTTTCACACCCACTCACCCATACACACTCCATTTGCACTCTGATTCAGGTGATCCTGAGGGCACAGATAAACCTCCAAGTGGCCTCAACAACATTCAGAATGAGTGCTAACAGCCAGATGACTGCCAGAAATATAAATCCTTCATCCTCCATCATTCATCCAGAACTGAAGAAGCTTCTTGGATGAGAAGCAAAATGTCTTCAAGGAAAAACAAAGTCCAATTGCCTTTTGAAAAAGCACCTTTGGGTTTGCCAACTTCTCTTTGTAAGAATTTTAGGAATTGTTTGTTAACTATCCTAAAGCTTTTGGAGACCTTTGGCGCTCTAATAGATTAGATGGGTGGCGTATAAACCTAATAATTGGGAGAAATTATGGAAGCAGAACATTAAAATGACAAGAGCCACATCTTACAAGGAGAACCTCATTAAAATGTTTTATAGATGGCACCTACCACCAGCCCGACTTGCCAAAATACACCCAAACACTTCGGCATTGTGTTGGAAATGTAAATCAAAAAAGGGGACATATTGCCACACTTGGTGGAAATGTAGGAAAGCCCAACACTATTGGCAAGATATAAAAAATATTATTGAAGAAATAACGAACATTCAAATAGAAAACAGTCCAGAATTCTTTTTATTTGGCATGATAACGGCACAACATCTTAAGGAAACGAAATATCTTATCATACATATCTTGACAGCAGCAAGACTACTGTTCGCTCAAAACTGGAAATCAGACCAACTCCCATCCAAAGACAAAATCGTTGCAAAGATAACAGAGTGTGCTGAAATGGACAGATTGACGCTGGAACTCCAGGAAAAGGAAGAAAGCGAATACTATCTTGTATGGCACCAATGGTATCAATGGCTGGAAAGGAAAATCAGCAAAAATGTAGAGGACAGAAATTAGGGTAAAGACTTGCATAAGGAGATGAACTCATAAGAAATGTAAATTTGTACTGTAAAGTTATAACATTGGAATTAGACATTTAATAATTACTCTTTATTAAACTATATAAGCTCAATGACATATATTCTGTTGATGACAAAAACGTATATGTAAAATGTTAGGTGGGTTTGTAGGTGGTGGGTTTTTTGTTTGTCTTTGTATTGTATTGTATTGTATTGTCTTTATATCTGTGTTTATATTTTAATAATAAAAAAAATTTAAAAAAAACAACCTAATAAATAAGTAAAAATTAATAAAGCTACAAGTTTGAAAAGTCATGCGGTGACTTTATGCTCAAGTCCGAACAAAGAAAAAAATTAATTTTAAGGCTAAGTTGAAATAAACAACAAAAAGCTAAATAAGATTTTGATCTAAACTGATAAATGGATTAAAAAAATGGGGTCAAGAAAAATGGGATTTTTACAATAGGATTTTGGATATATTCCTGGCAAATAGATGGGGAAGAAATGGAGGTAGTGACAGATTTTATTTTCCTGGGCTCCAAGACCATCACAGATGGGGACTGCAGCCAAGAAATTAAAAGACGCTTGCTCCTGGGGAGGAAAGCTATAGCAAACCTAGACAGCATACTAAAAAGCAGAGACACTTGCCAACAAAAGTGTGTATAGTCAAGGCAATGGTTTTCCCAGTTGCAATGTCTGGCTGTGAAAGTTGGACCATAAGGAAGGCTGAGAAGGCCAAAGAATTGAGGCCTTTGAACTCTGGTGCTGGAGAAGACTCCTGCGAGTCCCTTGGACTGCAAGGCCATCCAACCGGTCACTCCTAGAGGAGATCAACCCTGACTGCTCTTTAGAAGGCCAGATCCTGAAGATGAAACTCAAATTCTTTGGCCACCTAATGAGAAGGAAGGACTCCCTGGAGAAGAGCCCAATGCTGGGAAAGATTGAGGGCAAAAGAAGAGGGATGGCAGAGAACGAGGTGGCTGGATGGAGTCACTGAAGCAGTAGGCGTGAGCTTAAATGGACTCCAGAGGATGGTAGATGACAGGAAGGCCTGGAGGAACATTGTCCTTGGGGTTGCGATGGGTCAGACACGACTTCGCAACTAACAACACACACACACACATATTCCATAATATACTGCTCAAAAAAATAAAGGGAACACAAGCAGAAGACATCCGAGATCTGAATGAATGAAATAGCCTTATTAAATACTTTGTTCTTCACATATAGTAGTTTATACACTGCTCAAACAACTAAAGGGAACACAAAACTACTGTATGTAACGAACAAAGTATTTAATAAGGCTATTTCATTCATTCAGTTCTCAGATATCTTCTGCTTGTGTTCCCTTTATTGTTTTGAGCAGTGTATATATGAAAGTATCTTTGTTATGAGTTATAATAGCCAGGACTGACAAGCCAAGATAATGATTTAATGGCTTAGTTGTAGTCTAGCACAGTTGGTAAATGTAGTTAATATTTCACATTATGAGGTGAAAAACTATGCTTTATGGCTTCAGAAGTCAGACAATAATAGTGTTGGAAGGGACCTAGGAAGTTTTCTAGTCCAACCCCCTACTCAAGCCATATACCATTTCCGATAAATGGTTGTCCATTCTCTTCTTAAAAGCCTCCAGTGATGGAGCATCCAGAACTTCTGGAGGCAAGATGTTTACTGGTTAATTGTTCTCACTGTTAAGACGTTTCTCCTTAGTTCTAAGTTCTTTGTCTCCTTAGTTAGATTCCATCCATTGTTTCTCATCTTGCCTTTTGATGCTTTTGAAAGTAGGTTGATCCCCTTATCTTTGTAGGAGCACCTCAAATATTGGCATAGTGCTATCATGCCACTTCTGTTTGCTAGACTAGACATACCCAGTTCCTGTAATCGTTCTTCATGCTTTGGTCGATGTGCAAATTATTATTATTAACCATGTTGAGGAAAACTATGGCTTGGAGTTGAAGTGTGACTCTTAATTGAAGTTGTTCATTTCCTTGAAGCATCTCAGATGTTTTCTTTTTAAAAAAAGGAAAAAAAAAAAAGATCTTACCGTCCTATATTCCCCAATGTGCAATTAAGAGACGCAGAACTTAAGCACAATTAGTAAAGCGATTAGATTACAGGAACATATTTACCATTTTGCTTTTCAAGCATGAACTTTCTATAGTGCTTCCCCCCCCCCCCTTTTTATGTAGCAGACCTGGATTTTCAAACATGGCTCATGAGCTACATAAAATACAATATAGCCAGAATTTTTTTTCCCTGCAACTTTGCACCCATATTATTTCAGTAGATTCTGAAACTGTAAAGAAAAATAATTGCTGGAAATGGGATGAATTTTCTTTTCTGGTGTGTTTTCTTCTTTTTCAATCATCATCATCATCATCATCATCATCATCAAGATTTTCACTCGAAATTTCACTTTCCACCTTGATATCCTGTATATATACTATTCATTTTGATTTTTGTTTTATGATCCCGATTTCCAATTCTCTTTCATAGTTTTCCTGTTGTAATAGTCAATAGGATAAAGGACAAATGATGTGACCCACAACTTGCAAAACAAACCAACAGAACAAAACAAAACAGTTTATTATCTGACGTTCTATTTGTGTTACTGATGTTGATTGCAAAGAGTTGGAAAGCAATCATAATGTTCTATCTGTTTATGTTGTTTTTATTTCTTGGAATAACTTGGAAATATTCCTCTATCCATCTGTTTAGCCATCTGAAAGCAAAAACATAATGCAGTTGTTAAGAATATCGGTATAAATGACAACACATAGAAGAAAGGGAGAATGAAAGTAAGAAAGGAACAATTTAATCATATCTCTATCTCTGTATCCACCTATGCATCCATGCAAACAGAGAGAAACACACACAGAGAGAGACACAGACAGAGAGACAGAGAGAGACAGAGAGACACAGAGACACAGAGAGACAGAGACAGAAAGAGAGACAGACACACACAGAGAGAGAGAGACAAAGACAGAGAGAGAGAGAAACAGAGACAGAAAGAGAGAGACACAGAGAGACACAGAGAGAGACAGAGAGAAACAGAGACAGAAAGAGAGACAGAGACACAGAGAGACAGACAGACACACACAGAGAGAGACAAAGACAAAGACAGAGAGACAGAGAGTCAGAGACATAAAGAGAGAGACAGAGACACACAGAGAGACACAGAGAGACACAGAGACAGAGAGACACAGAGACAGAGAGAGACAGAGACAGAGAGATAGAGAGAGAGGGATGGAGGGAGAGAGACACACACAGAGAGACAGAGAGACAGAGAGACAGAGAAAGACAGTCAGAGAGAGAGACAGAGAGAGGGGGGGATGGAGGGAGAGAGGGGGGGATGGAAGGAGAGAGAGAGACAGAGACAGAGAGACAGAGAAAGACAGTCAGAGAGAGAGACAGAGAGAGGGGGATGGAGGGAGAGAGAGAGGGGGGATGGAAGGAGAGAGAGAGACAGAGACAGAGAGACCCAGAGAGAGAGACCCAGAGAGAGAAAGAGAGACAGAGAGAGACACAGAGAGAGAAAGACACACACACACACACACACACACACACACACACACACACACAGAGAGCGAGGGAGAGACAGAGAGGGAGGGAGGGAGAGGGGGAGAGAGAGAAGCAAAATGTTAAAAGTAACACAACAAAAATATGCAGATAGTGGCAAAAACAGCCACTGTATTCATTCCAAACAAAGACCCAAATCTCTTTTTAAGGTCTGTCTTACTGTAAAGCAGTGTCATATACATGGTTAAATACCTGGTCTTAAAATCGTGTGTGTGTGTGTGATTGAGTATTTAACTTTGTTTGCACTGAAAAAAGATGCACAGTTTTTAAAACGGAATGAGAGTAGAGAAACGTTTCTTGCATTCTTGCTGTTTAGAATTACAGAATCCATTCTGTGAGATCAATGAAATGGCTTGCCTTCAGAAGTTGTGGGTACTCCCATCACTGAAGGTTTTTAGGAAGAGATTGGACACCCATCTGAAATGGTTTAGGGCAGTGGTGGGATTCCAAATCTTTTCCTACCGGTTTTATGAGAGCACGCGTTGTGCATGAAGGAAATAGGGATACATACAATGAGAACCAAATACAAGATAGACAATATTGAGTTATTGCCAAACATAACAATTAGTAAATACAAGTAATTTAAATCTCACCAGCGATGCTCAGTGTTTGGGATGTGCGTTTGTCCTTGGATGACCATGTGCCATGGATTAAGATGGATTCTTCTTTGTGCTTCTGCCTTCTTCAAATGTTAAAGGAAATGGAGTCTGGCTTCCCACCATGCACTTGGTTTGAGAGTGCGGACTGATTGGTAAAATGGGTTGAGTCAGCTTCAAACAATATACATGGTAGTTTATCTCTCTGGCCACTAGATGAGGCTAGAGAGCACCCACAGTATATAAAGTTATATGCTGGGGCATGACCAGGGGTGAAATGCTCTCGGTTCGGACCGGCTCGGGCAAGTAGGTAGCAATGGTGGCGGGCAGTTCGGAGAACCAGTAGCAAAAATCCCTCCCCCTCCTGCCTCCAGCTTGCTTACCTTAGCTGCTGGTCGCAACGCCTGCCTTGCTTCGCTTGCTCCCTGCAATCCATTGCATCAGCAAGCAACTGAATCTTTCTGCCTGCAATCAAGCTCATTGGTGAGCAGCTCTATCTGCCTGCTTTGTTGGCTGAGGAATTCTGGGAGTTGAAGTACAAGTCTTAAAGTTGCCAAGGTTGGAGACCCCTGTTCTATTGGGTAAATTCCCCCCCCCTTTGGGAGCTTTAAAAAAAATAGTTAATTGGGGTTTTTTTTTAGTTCTTCTTTTTTTAGACCTAGCTATTTAAAGTTTAGGAAGTTTTAAATTTAGCTGCTTTTATATAAAAATAAAAATAAATTAAAATAAAATAATATTTGTGCAGCTTTCTGAGATTTTGTGTGTTTCTGTAGTGTTTCACTCTAACTACACAAACACACAAAATCTCACAAAGCTGTATGTGGAAGTTTGTGTGTGTAAAGTGTGAAAGTTGGTTTTTTGGGCTTTTTGTGGCTGTGTGAGGTTCCTGCTTGTTGCAGGGGCCATTTTGGGTCTAGCACAGCTGCTTTTACATTGTGGGTGAGCTAGTTGTGTTGTGTTGTGTTTTGTAGATTAAAAGAGGGCAAAGAAGTGACATTGGCCATGCCCACCTGACCAACAAGCCACGCCCACCCAGTCACCTTACGACCAAGCCCCACCCACTAATTAAGCCACGCCCACAGAACTGGTAGCAAAAAAATTTAGATTTCACCCCTAGGCATGACAACATGTCCTTTCTGGTGGCCTGATGGGATGGGTAGATGAGACTGGGTGGAAGTAGTTCCTCAATAGATTTTGAAATATATAAGGCAGTCAGAGATGCGGTAGCCTAGAGGTGGAGCTCTCGCCTCAGAATCAGGGAGGCTGTGAGAGTTCGATCCTAAATAGGGCAGATATTTCTCTCTCTGGGCATGATGAGAATATATCTGCTGAACAAAACTCCGCATTGATGACAGGAAGGGCATCCGGCCAGTAAACACTCTGCTAGCTCTATTTAGTTGCCCAGACTCCACCCTGCAAGGGATTATGGGGTTGTTAAATGATGATGATGATGATGATGATGATGATGATGATGATGATGATGATAATAGGTTTATAGGTTTATTTGATTTGTATACCGCCCTACTCCCGAAGGACTCAATAATCTTTAGTCATTGTACATGTATACACAGTATACCCATACAACGAAATTCACTTAACACCCAAAGACCAGGTCCAACACACATAACAATCCCCAAACACACTCCCACCCACCACAATTCCCCACCCCTAAACCACCCAAACATCCACACAACAGACCAAGTAATCCTGTCCATGTCAGGTTTGGAGGTCGTCTCAAATAAATTGCGTTTCAAACAAAGTCTTTGAAGAAAAACTCCTATTTATTAAGCACGACATTCTACATATGACTCCATCGAAGCCAACACTGACTTCCAGACCCAAAACCCTCCCTTTCCGTTCCCCACTCCCCTGCACTCATTGGCCATCTTCCAAGTCATTCTACCCCTTATCTACTGCTCCAGCTCAAGGAATTTCCCCCCTCCCATCCCATCTCCTAGGGGATATTATCTGCAGGGAAAATAAGTAGGTGAAAAGTCAAACGTCCCTTTCCAGATGCCTCCGCTTCTCCTTCTTATGTCAGCAATAGAGTAAATGCAGCTTGAAGTGCTGACAGTCCAACAGCTCACTGATGGTGGCCCTTTAGTTCATTGCTGAGTGCAATTATAGCTCTGGGATAAAACCTATTCAGATGACGTGCGGTCCGAGTTTTAATTGTTCTGTATCTTCTGCCAGAAGGCAACAGTCCAAAAAGATTGTAAGCAGGATGGGAAGAGTCTCTGAGATGATGATGATGATGATGATGATGATGATGATGACCAGTCAGTCCATTTTGTTTGATGTAATTTGTATACATTTATACGAGCATAAAATGCTGAGATAATAACATGGCTTTCCACTGTAACTTCATTAGTTGGACATAAGTTATTTTGAAGCAGGTGGGAAGGAATAATTCTTGAGAAATTAATCTTTGACCATAAGTAGCCTATTCTACAGTTGTTTGAAGAGGTGTGAAGAAGCACATGTTGGCAATATCTTTAATTAAAGCACATGCTGATACGTAGCTAGAGTCTGGCAACTCTAAAAGTTCTACCACATATATTAATAGCTGTTGTTGCTGGGTTAGGTATTGAAAACTATAGGGGAACGTGGTCTTTGAAACGTATAGCAGACATTTTAGTACAGAAATTGTGTTAGTATCTACAAAGAACACTTTTTTAATCTTCATTAAAGCTAAGATTAATTAAAAGACTTCTTTTCCAGGCAGTGTAAACTTATGCATTTTGGGTGGGCTAAACTAATTATTAGATGTGCTAAGAATGGATCATTAATTTATATTAGATGCAGTGATCTAATGACTTCCTTTGGGGGTTAGATGTTATTTTATATATTAGTTTTTGTACCAAAAAGCAAACTGGGTTTTGTAGACATTTAAATATGTTCAAATTTTATTCCAAAGATTGGAAACAAGAAGACAATGGAAATGAATATTCTGCCCTTATGTGCACAGGTGGGATTCAGCCGGTTCGAACTAATTCGCCCAAACGGATAGCAGAAATTGTTAGGCCCCAGCTCTATGCCATCCTACTTAGGCATGTTTTTGTGTGGAAGGCGTGTGCATGAGCAAAGCGCAGGCACAGAAGGCTGGGCACATGCGTGGAAGGCAGACGGATGCACAAACCGGTAGTAACATAATGTGAAACCCATAGCTGCTTACGTGCCACCAAACAGATTCAAGCTATACACCTGCAAGAATCTTCATCCCTTCATTTATTAAGCATTTCTCTTTCTGCATTTGAATAAACATTTTACTAATGGCAGTCAAATTTGGAAAACTACTTAGAACCTTTGACTGCTTATAGTAGTTTCTCCGTTTTGAACATGCCTAGAAAAGTGGTTGCTCTGTTCTTTCTTTCTCTCTTCTTGTAACATTAAAAAAAATATATCAAGAGCAGCTCACAAATGTTTGAATAATTTATTTGGAAGGTCATTGCTAAATGGTGGACAAGCGATTGTATGTTTGGGCTAGGATAGCCTTGCTAATTGATGGTCTTGATAATTGATAGGCTTGCTAATTGATAGCTTGATAATGATAATGAATTGATACATGATAACCAATCCTCTGTTTCCATTAAGATAAGGGAGGAAGGGAGGAAGGAAGAACAAGAGGGAGAGAGGGAGAGAGAGGGAGGAAGGAGGGAGGGAGGGAGGGAGGGAGGGAAGGAAGGAAGGAAGGAAGGAAGGAAGGAAGGAAGGAAGGAAGAACAAGAAAGTGTGGGAGGGAGGGAGAGGGAGGAAGGAGGGATGTAAGGAAGGAAGGAAGGGAAGGAAAGGAAGGAAGGAAGAACAAGAGAGGGCAGGAGGGAGGGAGGGAGAGGGAGAAAGGAGGGATGTAAGGAAGGAAGGAAAGGAAGGAAGGAAAGGAAGGAAGGAAGGAAGGAACAAGAGAGGGTGGGAGGGAGGGAGGGAGAGGGAGGAAGGAGGGAAGGATGGAAGGAAGGAAGGAAGGAAGGAAGGAAGGAAGGAAGGAAGGAAGGAAGGAAGGAAGGAAGGAAGACAAGAGAGGGCAGGAGGGAGGGAGGATAGTTTACTAGATGTAGCAGCTTAATTATCTGCCAGGTTATGAGGATCACATAACTTTCAGATTTAATTGCCTATCATATTACTTTTAGGGGGTACATGTTATTGCTCTTTTGAACACAAAGTTCCCAAGTGGCTAATTGAGTTTTGAACTTTTTTTTTCTCACTACGTGTGACATGTTTAGGTGTATTTTGTTGACCAATCTTGTTCCTCTCAATACCTCACTTTCTCAAACAATGCTTACTCTAACTTCCAAGACATTTTTCAATACTTTCTTTTTCCATTATAGATGAGTGTTCGATCATAATGGCTGCTGTTATTGATCTGCTCTGTAGTTTTAAATTCTGTTCAAGAAATGTAGATATGGGTACAATATATAATAGTCCTGCCCAGGGGTGAAATGTAAAATTTGTTACTACCGGTTCTGTGGGCGTGGCTTGGTGTGTGGGGGGGTAATGTGACTGGGTGGGCATGGCCAACTCTTTTTTTAAAAGAAAAAACTTTTCAAGGCATTTTTTCTAATGCTTTGAAAAGCCTCTGCCGATCAGGCAACTCAGCTGGGATCACCACTGGACAGCATGTACACTGTGTAACAGACTACACCAGAGTTGGGCTCCTGCCGGTTCAGACCGCTTTGAGTGAACCGGTAGTTCCAACCACCAACTGGGCCCGACCACCCACCCCGGTGCTATCCCATCCTATATATCTCACTCTCTGGCTTGCTTGCCCTGCCCATGCAGCCCAGCTGATTTCTGTCCCTTCCCTGCTCTACTCACCGCAACTGCCTGAGAAGGTGTGCTGGAAGCCACATGTAGGAAATCGCCATAGGTTTAAAGCCGCACGCTCACATTTTCAGTTCTGCACTAGGCAAACCAGTTATTTAAACTTCACAAAGTTTAAACAACAACACAAAACTCCACCTCTGGACTCCACCCAAGCCTTGGAAGCAGCAGAAAGTGAATTAATATTTTTATTTATTTGTTTGTTTGCTTATTTGTTTATTATTGATTTAAGTGCCTCCCATCTCATCTGGGACATGGTGGCTCAGCGGCTAAGATGCTGAGCTTGTCAGTCGAAAGGTCGGCAGTTCAGCGGTTCGGATCCCTAGTGCCGCGTAACGGGGTGAGCTCCCGTTCCTTGTCCCAGCTTCTGCCAACCTAGCAGTTCGATAGCATGTAAAAAAATGCAAGTAGAAAAATAGGGACCACCTTTGGTGGGAAGGTAACAGTGTTCCGTGCGCCTTTGGCGTTGAGTCATGCCGGCCACATAACCACGGAGACGTCTTCGGACAGCGCTGGCTCTTCGGCTTTGAAATGTAGATGAGCACCATCCCCTAGAGTCGGGAACGACTAGCACATATGTGCGAGGGGAACCTTTACCTTTACATCTCATCTAGAGGCAACTCTGGGCAGCTGTATACAAGAAACAAACAACTCTCTAACTCTAATCCTACATACTCTCCAGATAGCCCTTATAAATCTTTGGAATGGGATCTGCAGACAGAAATTAAAAGTCAACAGCTAAGAGAACTTTATTCTTTCCTAGCAGAAGACGAATTCTCCCCAGACAGGTGCTGTTTGTTTGGCAGCTGTCTGGCTTATGCAGGATGGGGAAGGATAAGAACTTAAAAACAGAGTACATAACAGACTTCATAAGTAAGCAGCGCCTACTCACAATGTAGCTGTTTAGTCATAAAAATGCTCCCGAGTTATCTCCAGGAACCAGCATGGCAATCTCTTCCAGTAATATGATGGAAATTCTATAAATTGTCCCCAATACCTTGAAATACTTTAGAATGTTAAAGGCATTAACATTTTTTAAAAAAGTTCTGAAAGGCAAATACGAATTTAAGTCCCATTCATATCAATCAGTATTTGTTCCCCCTAAGACTAAAATCCAGATATACCTAACAGAAACTGATTTTTTTTCAAAGGAATAATGATCTCTCCCCTTTCTCTCACATCTCTTTCTTTCCCTTCCCTGCTTTTTGCTATTCCGTTTTAAAATATAATGGACCTATGGGATCTTACTTTATGCATAATAAGTGTGTAGAAAGAAAAGAAAATCTGTTACTTACTTTGAGGTAATGTTCATTTTTCTGCACTTTGAAAGTAAGGAACTTCACCCCAGCGGTGGGTTGATCCCGGTTCGTACCGGTTCGTGAGAACCGGTAGTAAAACTGGTGGGAAGCTCCGCCCACCAACTCCGATGTCAGCAAGAAGCTTCTGCGTGCGGCCCCATTGTAAATCGGTAGTAAAGGTAAGTAGAACCCACCTCTGCTTCACCCCTTCAGTAGATGTTTATCTTCAAGAGAAATTACCCACAAGTGACCCACAAATTCACTTTTAATACAAAGTGGACAAGGATTCCATTCATGGTGTATTTGCACAAAATTGGAAAGGTGAAGAGATTCCTACAGATGCAAATGTGATTAAGAAAATATTAGAATGTGCCCAAATGAATAGATAAACACTTGCAATTAAAGGAAAAGAAGAATCTGATTACTATAATATATGGGATTTATTTTATCAATGGTTAGAGAATATATGAAAGCAATGAATAATGAAGTTAAATAAGCTAAGAAGAGAAATGTTACAACCATCGATATGTTAAGTATTAGTATTAAAATAAGAGTAGATAAAAATAATGAATATGATGGTTAAGTTTTAACTTATGACACAAAAAATTTGGACTCAAATGACACACTGTTTAATGAATGATGCAATGTCTGTATTAAAAGAAAAGAAAATATATATTTTTTAAAAAAAAATGAATCCCATTTGTGGGTCAATTCCTAAAAGGGGAAAAATATTAAAAGAAGATATTGTAGGTTTTTTTTAACCTGCTTAACTGATTGCTCATTTCCCTAAGAATTTCTAGCCATTGGAAGAAGAATATTAGATAATTGTGGTCTCAACAAAAAAGGCCTAAATGAATCAAAGTTTGGTATACTAAGCTGTGTTCACTAAATTGTTAATATTGGTGCGATATTTAGATAATATTACTTTTTAAGGCAAAAAATTATCTTTCCTAAAAATAACCTGATGACCGATACTTAAAAAAGACATTTTGTAAGCATCGGAAGAAGCAATATGCTTTATTCGTAATTGTTTAGCATGGATTTCCATTTATTATTTAATGTGCATCATTTATTTAGACATTTACATAGCCACTGTCTTTCCAAGATGACTTGAGGTGGCATTAAAAAAAAAAGATTAAAAGCAAAACAGCACTCCCTCACACACACAAAATAATACAATTTTACAAAAATGAATATTAAAAAACAACAACAACACAATAATGTACTGTATTACTCATTGGGACTGAAAAATAATTCCAGTTTGTTTATGGAGATTCTCAGTCATCCAGGTTATGGCTGTCTTTTTTTTTTTTTTCCACTTGAAAACTTTTCGCTTCTCATCTTCTCTTCTTAACTTATTTAACTTTATTATTCATTGCTTTCATATTTATTCTCTAACCATTGATAAAATAACTCCCATATATTATAGTAATCAGATTCTCCTTTTCCTTTAATTGCAAGTGTTAATCTATTCATTTCGGCACATTCTAATATTTTCTTAATCACATTTGCATCTGTAGGAATCTCTTCGCCTTTCCAATTTTGTGCAAATACACCATGAATGGAATCCTTGTCCACTTTGTATTAAAAGTGAATTTGTGGTTCACTTGTGTGAGAAAAAAAAAACAAAGAAACAAAGAATGTCCAGTTGCCTTCTGAACACTTTTGGGACAACAATGAGCCACAGTGGCGCAGTGGTTAAAGTGCAGTACTGCAGGCTACTTCTGCTGGCTGCCGGCTGCCTGCCTGCAATTTGGCAGTTCGAATCTCACCAGGCTCAAAGTTGAGTCAGCTTTCCATCCTTCTGAGGTGGGTAAAATGAGGACCCAGATTGTTGGCGGCAACAGGCTGACTCTGTAAAC